>SZWC01016292.1:19736-39898 GCA_023375785.1 Penium margaritaceum
GCGAGCCGATGCCATCTCTCAGAAGAGCAATGCTGGGTACTGCAGAAGTAGTAGGAGCTACGGCAACTGTAGCACTTGAGGACGGGGGTCCCGCATTTAGGTGATAAGGGATAAAGGGGGTTCACACGCTGCAGGATTCAACCAAGATGGGATCCAAAGGTAAATGGAGGTGAAGGAGCAGCTGCAATGAGTGTGACTGCCGCATCACCAAAGTGCTCCTGCTGGATGGTGAGGGCGAATCGGTAGCCCGCTGGCCTTTACTGCTACATGAGCCCACGGGTCGAAGAACGGCCTGAGATTAGCCCGTGAAGGGTGATGGCCGGCGTGGCGAAAGATGTCACCGTGGTGGAGGGAGCCACAAGGCGGTAGAGTCCGCCAGGCATGTGGGAATCCATGGCGCAGGTCATGGCGTTCCACCAATGGTCAAAGACCTGTGGATTGTGAGGGATGAACCCTCACAATCCACGGGATCAGATGATACTGATGCAACGAATGTTGCTGAAGCTACGGATGAAGCGAATGCTGCTGAAGCTACGGATGCTACAGATGATGCTCATGCAGCCAATGCTACTAAAGCTGTAGATGTTGTAGATGAGGTTGATACTACAGATGGTGATGTTGATGATGAAGCAGATACAACAGATGGGACTATTGATGTAGAAAGCGTGGCTGTAGATAGTGTGGATGAGGCTAATGCCGCCGATGCTGTTGAAGATATAGATGTTGTAGATCATGCTGATGCTACCAATGCTGCTGAAGTTGAAGTCGCTGTTAATGATTTTGATGTTGTCGATGTTGCTGAAGCTATAGATACCATAGATGATGTTGATAAAATGGATGCTACTCAAGCTGTGGATGCAATAGATGAGGCTAATACTGGACACACTGATGTTGCTGATGCATTTGATGTGGCAGATGGGACAGCTAGTGAAATCGATGCACCTGGTGCAGCTGGTTCAGATGTGCTAAGGGCAGCACTAGGTCCTCCTTCTACATCTTTAAAGCTTACTGTCGCAGTCAATGTTGAGGTGGATGGATGCGGACATACCATGTCAACTGGCATAACGATAGAGGCCGGTGGATATACAGATTTGCCGATGAAAAGTAAGGCTGCACATTGAATCCTGTTTGCGAATCTCAAACTAGATTTGGATGAGTGAGTCCAAATCCAAGCCTGAAGCCGGATTCGCGGATCCAAGATCAGGATTCACAAATCCACCTGGATTTATGAATCCTCTGAATCCAATGGGAGAATCTTGTTAATTGTTTGTGAGACTCGTTGACCACGGTTTGAACGTTAGTATATGTGCCAGTAAGGTGACTCTTATGTATGTTTTTCATTTTGACTATGGTCGTGGATGTGTGTTGTGACAGTGACGCAGTTGTAGGTACTTGCAGCGCTGGCACTTTGAGGGCAAGTGATGAATTCCACATAGTATTCTGTTTTTGTTTTCTTCAGAGAGTAGGAATAGGAATACAGAAACCAGTAGTTTTTGGTGCACTCCCACCTAGATCGATGATGATGATGGACTTGTTGAGCGGTTAGACTCTGCACACATGATTTGAAGGCCTGATTCTGAGCAAAACAGGCTTGGAGATATTCCGGGCCTAAATGCACAAAAATCCATCTTTCAAGCCTGGCTGACTCACGGGCGTGCAAGTGCTTGATGACTGTCCATACAAAGAAGATCTCCTTGAACTGTCAGCGCAGCTGTGATGGTTTTGGATTCTCGTTCGACAGGGACAAGTCAGACGACACATTTGTCATGCCGAGTCAAATTTCTTCCACACGCATAATCGGAGCCCAGTCGGCCCAGGCGGCGGCCATCTGGGGTTTCGGAGTTTTGAATATCTGAAACTTGGTATCGGTTCTCAGCACTCTTGGATTTCGTTGCATGCCCGTCTGCAGTAATGAATTCCAAGGATAGGAATTTCTTTGTGTGACCCCTCCCCTACCCCCCTCCTAGGCTTTGGCTGTGGATTCCAAAATCCTAAACAAGACCAACCCCTGGATCCAAATTCGCGAATCCGAGTCCCGATTTGGGATTCGTGAACCAGATTCATGAATCGCAGGATTTGTGTTCAGCCTTAGTGACTGGAAGCCCATGATTAGCTGAAATCCAATGACGTCATTGAGCAGAAGATCCAGTGGAAAAGGGAGACAGGTGGGGCGGAGGTGGAGAGCACGTGTGACGCAAGTGCAGAGGAGGTGGGGCACAGTAAAGGCGTAGGTGCGGCATGTCAGGGAATCCACAGGATGCAGTCCCGACATTTTTCTGATCGCCTTAAATGGTTCTTCACTTCTTCTGTTTTGGGCGAATCTGAGACTAAGCATGAGCTTTCTGGTCGCCTCACGCTATGTGAGCAGAAATTTAGGGACATTCAGTTTTGCGAAGGGAATAACACAATTTTGCATTTTTTTTTAAACATGAACATCGTGAAAACTTTTATAGGTCTAGTCATGAGCTTTCCAACGCACCAAACTGCGTGCAAACTAGCCAAGCGTAGCCCAAGTTACGCTTGTCGAAGCGCATGTCTCACCCACCACACAAACGTCTAACGCCTCCATGGCGCGCACACGGCGTGGCACCTTCTTTCACATGCGAAGCGCCTTTCCCAAGGTGCATATCCCATTGCAATTGGTGTAGGGATCCCCTGCACTGTTTCCATGCACCTTCCTCACTTTTGGGTCGAGTTTGGTGATGGGGTGTGACGAGGTTTGAAGCCTGTCCGCGGACTTGCAGTCAGAATTTTGACCAAGTCCTCGAGTAAAAAAAAGTACTACTGAGTTTCGGACGTCGAGCCTGGATTTTGGCGAAGTCCCTCAGTAAGAAACTGCACTATAGGATCCGGTGGATTATCTACCGGATGCCTCGGCAGACCTTCTAGAGCAAATTCTCCAGATGGTACTTTTGTTACTCGGTCCGGTCGATTATTCACCGGATTTCGAGTCGCAGCCGGCTCCCAGAGCCGCCGCGCACACCCAAACTTTGGAAGGCCATATGTCCCTCGATACATTTCCAATTCCGGTGAAGCAACTTCCACAAGATTTTGCGACTCATCAACTTTTATGGGAAATCATCTATTTTAGGATCCGAGCAATCCTCAAGCCGCTAGATCCACTGGCAAGGAATTTCCTCTCTCTGGCGACTCGTCAGCGCTTCCCGGCACCGCATTTGGGCATGCGGAGGGACAACTTTTCAACATTCTCCCCCTTGCACCTGCCATGCCCGTTGCTCTTGTTTTCTCTCTCACCTTTTGCTGCGCCCTCCAGCCCATCGTAGCTAGTCATTCCAAGCCCGCCCACGCTCATCGCATGCCGGCCCTTGGGTTGCGCTTTGGTCAAGCAATCCACAAGCATGTTGTGCGTGTTGTAGTGCTGCAGCACCATCTGCCCCTTCTTGATCATGTCCCATGTGTATTGATAATGCACGTCAATGTGTTTCGTCCTCATGTGCTGCGTTGGATTGTTGGTCAGCGAGATGGAGCCGTTGTTGTCCTCTTGTACCACCGTTGACTCCTGCTACCGCACGCCCAGCTCCCCCAGCAACCTGTAAACCCACACCGCCTCCTTGACTACCTCGACCAAGTGATGTACTCATCTTCCACTATGGAGGTGGCAACGCAGTCCTACTTCCCACTGCACCACGAGACCGCTACACCAGCGAGGAAGAACGTGTAGCAGGATGTGGACTTCCGCTTGTCCACATCACCATCGTAGTCTGCACCCGTGCAACAGACTAGACGCAATGGGTCCGTCCGCCCTTTGTCGTCGAACCTCAGGCGCACGTGTCGCGTTGCCTGCAGGTAGCGGAGGATGCGCTTGACCGCCTGCCAGTTTAGTGACCCTGGCTCGGCCACGTACCTGCTCACTTGGTCCACCGTGTAGGCCAGGCTTGGTCGAGTCGCCACCATGGCGTACATGAGGTGGAGCATCACTAGCTTCCGCGGCTTACACACCTTGCCCTCTGGCGCCTCCACACCCTCCAGAACCTCGATGTATTTTTCTGTCAATGATGCCGTTGAGGAAGGCCGTCTTTACGTCCATTTGGTGGAGCTCCATGTCCTTCATGGTTGCCACCGGAAGGATCGCCCGGATGCTTGTGAACTTGGCGACGGGGGAAAACATGTCGTCATAGTGCTTGTCCTTACGCTGTGTGAAACCTTTCACCACGAGCCACGCCTTGTACTTGTCCACCACACCTCCTTTCATGAACTTGGTCTTGAAGACCCACTTGGAGCCGATGATCTTGGCATCTTTCGACCTGTCAACCAGCTGCCACGTGTCGTTTTCAGCAATGGATGCCAACTCTGACTTGATGGCGGCGTCCTACTGCTTCCTCTCGGGCCGTGCAAGTGCCTCTTACACAGTTGTTGGCTCCATTGATGCAGCCAGCATGCACCGCGTCATGCCGATCCATCGATTGGTGCCTGCATCGAAACACTTCCCATTTCTCTGCTATCTCCCACTGTAGCGCAGCAGTTTTTGTGGCATCTCGTTGCTCTGCTGCGACCCTTTGGACTCTGCCTGCTGCGGTGAATCATCGACCAGATGGCTCCCCAAGGATCTCTCCCACTCCGGTGAACCATCGACCGGACGAGTAGCGCGTCCGGAGGATTTTTCTCCGATGCCCGACGCGAACTCTGCCAAGAGTGCGCGCTTTGGCACCCACGGTGCCTCCTTCGGCGGATCTTTCCATCGTATCTCCGGCCTAGCTACATCGTTGTCGGAGTTCTCTGCGTCGGTTGCTGCTCCTGCTGCACTGCCGCTCTTTGATGCCGCATCTTTGACCTTCGCCGTCGCTCGTTCCTCTTCGTGGTGAAGGAGGTGGAACCACTCTCCCTGTTTTGGAGTGTTCCCGACACTCATGTCGTTTCGGCTACTACTGCAGTTTTGTTTCTCATCAAACTCAATGTCAGGACTGCGAATGATCTCTTGTGTGTGCGGGTCCCAGAGCCGGTACGCCTTTTGCATGCTCTTGTAGCCGAGGAACAAGCACGGCTTCGCCTATGGTTCCACCTTGCTGTTGCGTCATTGTACCGCCTGCACCACCGCATGTACCTTGCACCCGAACACCTTTGGGTGTGCCACATTTGGCTTGCCCTCGCTCCAAAACTCCTACGGCATCTTCCAGCTGCCCTTACCCTTCAGCATCTCTATTGTGTTGAGCTTGATGGTATAGCTCAATGTACGCACAGCCTCTGTCCAGAACTGTCGTGGCAACTCCGCATCCACAAGCATGGCCCGCACCATGTTGAGCAGCGTCTTGTTCACCCGCTCCGCCAATCCATTGGATTGTGGCGAGTAAGGCGTAGTGGGTTCCCACTTGATGCCCTGCTGCTTCATCCACCCGCTGCAGCCCACGTACTCTCCGCCATTGTCGCTACGTAGCACTCTGACCTTCCGACCAGTCTGCCTCTCCACCGATGCGACGTACTCCTTCAGCCGGTCCAGGACCTCACCTTTCTGCTTCATGAAGAACACGTAGAGCTTCCTACAGCAGTCATCGATGAGGGTGACGAAGTATCTCAGGCCGCTGTTTGATGATGTTTTAAATGGTCGCACACGTCGTTGTGCACGACGTCCAGCAGGTTACTTGTGCGAGTCGTGTTCTCATTGAACGGCTAGCGCCGCGCCTTGTCCAAAATGGAAGGCTGACAATTTTTGTGCGCTGCTGCATCTGCTGACGCGTCTCTTGGACCGTTGATGACGAGGCCGCACACCATGTTGCGCTTCTCCATCTCCTTAATGGTTGCAGGCGCCAAGTGCCCCAATTGTCGGTGCCAAGGCTCCAGATCAGCGCTTCCTCCCTTTGCCATGTTGACGACGTGCTCTTGCAAGTCTGTTGCGTCCGATGCCGTGGGGACCATCTTGGTCTCCACAATGTAGAGATTTCCCTCGCGCTTTGCCTCTAGCACGACCTCGCCATCGCCATCGATGCGTACCAATGCGCCTTTCCTACGGAAGAGCACCTCATACCTCTTGTCCGTCAAGCGACGGAGACTCAGGATGTCAGCCAGGCTGGGGACGTGCTTCACATCATGGATTGTGCTCAACTCCTTCTTAACACAAACAACCACTTCCACCTTCATGTCGCCTTGGCCGATGGCCGGCTTGACTTTGTCGTTCGCAACCACCATTGCCTTGGAGGACTTCTTGTAGGTGACAAACCCCACCTTCTTGACCTGATTATGCTCCACTACCTTGGAATCCAGGCACCGCCTGTTGGTCTTCTTGAGGAAGTGGTTCTTGTTGCCGTTGAGGAGCAACCTGCCCTTGGTGTTTTTGCTGCCGGTTTTCGCCTCCTCTGGGCACTCACGGGTCCAAT
Organism: Penium margaritaceum; assembly: GCA_023375785.1. NCBI lineage: Eukaryota > Viridiplantae > Streptophyta > Zygnematophyceae > Desmidiales > Peniaceae > Penium > Penium margaritaceum. Next base: position 26,066 of record SZWC01016292.1, read on the forward strand.
GGCCCTTCTTGCCGTAATTTTGGCACGCACCTTTCTTGGCGCCCTTCTTGCCGCTGCCCTTTCCACCGCTTCCTCTGCCCTCCCTTCTGCCACCATGCGTTTAGGTGATGAGCGCCTATGAGGAAGACAAGGACTTCTCGCAGCTTTGGCTCTGAGCCTCGTTGCGGATGTACTATGCGACCACGCCATAGTTGAGCTTGTCCTCCTACCATTCTCCAAGGACGGTGATGAGTGGACCCTAACTGTCAGATAGGGCGATGAGAAGGGCCATCGCTTGCAGCTGCATGTCGATCCTCCACCCCACATTGTTTCATTGAGAGGAGAGCGACTCAATCTTCTGCATGGCAGAGATCACATCATCTCCCTCATCGATTCTCACCGTAAGGAGCGGCTTCATCACGAAGATTTTGTTCGCAAACGACTTGGATTGGTGGATGGCGCAGAGTTTTTGCCAAGCTTTGGCTGTGAGCTTGTAGCCTTGGAAGTAGTCCCATTGCAACTCGGCTGTCACAGACAAAAGGAGCATGAGCGCCTCTGTGTTCTTCTTTTCAAAGGCCCGCTTCTCTGCCTCCGTAGCAGTCTCCTCTGCAAGTACCTCCTTTCCCAGCATGACGTCTAGCAGCCCCTTATGCACAAGGTACAGATCAAATTGCTACCTCCATAGCCCAAAGCCTGGGCCGCCCGTTTACTTCTACATTGGCTGCGTCTCCTCATACGACATTGGTGCAGCTTTTACTCCAACGGATTCCAAAAACTTCACGGCTACATCCAAGATGACGATCCCGTGCGCTACGAAAGACATAAACGTTGGAGGCTATCAAACCCGTGGGCCCATAACCCTTTGTCAGGGAATACGCGGGATGCGGTCCCGACGTTCATCTGATTGCCTTTCGTGGTTCACTTCTTCTGTTTTGGGCGAATCTGAGACTGAGTGTGAGCATTATGGTCGCCTCAGGCTATGTAAGCAGGAATTTACAGACAGTCAGTTTTGCAAAGCGAATAACAAAATTTTGCTTTTTTTTACACGCACATAATGAAAAAGAAATTATAGGTCTAGTCATGAGCTTTCCAGTTCACCAAAATCTGCACAATTTGGCCAAGCGTAGTCCAAGTTACGCTTGTCGCAGTGCAGGTCTCACCCAACACAGAAACGTCTAACGCCTCCATGGCGCGCACAGGCTGTGTCGCCTTCTTTCACATGCGAAGCGCCTTTCCCAAGGCGCAGATCCCATTGCACATGGTGTAGGGGTCCCCTGCATTGTTTCCACGCACCTTCCTCACTTTTGAGTCCAGTTTGGTGATGGGGTGTGACGAGGTTTGAAACTTGTCCGCGGAAGTGCAGTCAGAATTTGACCAAGTCCCCGAGTAACAAAACGTACTTCTGAGTTTCGGACGTTGAGCCTAGATTTTGGCTAAGTCCCTCAGTAACAAACTGTACAACAAGATCCGGTGGATCATCCACCGGACGCCTCGATAGACCTTCCGGAGAAAATTCTCCAGATGGTACATTTGTTGCTCGGTCTGGTCGATCATTCACCGGATTTCGAGTCGCAGCCGGCTCCTAGAGCCGCTGCACACACCCCAACTTTGGAAGGTTATATCTCCCTCGATACTTGTCCGATTCCGGTGAAAACAACTGCCACCGGATTTCGTGGATCAATTGCTTTTATGGGTAATCATTCATTTTTGGATCCGAGCAATCGTTGAGCCGCTAGATCCACCGGCACGGAATTACCTCTCTCTGGCGGCTAGTTAGCGCCTCCCGGTGCCGCACTTGGGCATGCGGAGCGGCAACTTCTCAACATGGCACAGGTAGGACGCAACTTGGATGCAGGTGGAGCACAAGTGAGGCGTAGGAGGGGTGAATGTGGGGTGGTGGTGTGCTGCGGATGGAGCGCATGTAAGGCATAGGTGAGGCACAAAAGAGATGCATGTGAGGTGCTATTGAGACACAAGTGAGGCGTACATGTGGCAGAGGTGAGAAGTCGGTGAGGCCTATGTGAGTGCATGTGAGGAATAGGTGGGGCGTAGGTGGGGTGCAGATGGGGCGCATGTGGACGCAGGTGGGACATAGGTGGGGTGCAGGTGGGGCGCAAGTGAGGCGTATGTAGAGCGCATGTGGGATGCAGGTAGGGTGCAGGTGGGGTGCATGTGGGGTGCTGGTGGGGCGCAGTTGGGGCGCAGGCGGGGCGTGGGTTGGGTGCAAGTGGGGCGCAAGTGGGACACAAGAGGGGGAGAAGTGGGGCGCAAGTGAGGCGTATGTAGAGCGCATGTGGGATGCAGGTAGGGTGCAGGTGGGGCGCAGGCGGGGCGTGGGTTGGGTGCAAGTGGGGCGCAAGTGGGACACAAGAGGGGGAGAAGTGGGGCGCAAGTGAGGCGCAAGTGGGATGCAGGTTGGGCGTTGTTGGGGCGTAGGTGGGGCGTGAAGTTGCTAGGAGCTTTCCTTGGTCTCGTGTGTGAAAACCAACTGGAACGTGCAAGAGACGTGCCACGCCATGGATGCGGAAAGCTTGCTTCACTGAGTGTGGTACAACCAAAAAAAAAACAAGAATCAGCGGGGAGCGAGCGCAACTAAGTCAACCGGTGAGCGTGCCCCACTCCGGGCATCACGCCTGAGTGAGCACACACCGCCACCCGGGGGTCGAGCCCGACCGTTTGGCTATTAACCACACGGCGGCTACTCACCAATGCACGGGTGAACCCGGTACGGTGGCCCCCTAAGGATCAGCACCCGGGAAATGCAGCTCCCCCACCAATACTCAAGGCAAGCAACATGATGCAGGGCACGACAGTCAGAATGTACGGGCCCTAGCACCTACCGCACCACAGAGTCATAGACAACATAGCGAGTCAAACAATGGCAACCGGTGTCTTAGAAGGAGCCCCGGGGTGAAGTTGTAGCAGCTGCAAGAGAGCACAAAAGGCTTCTACCAGTGCTGTCACATCTGTTGCTTCCCCAGGTTGTGCCATGTCATTCAATCTGTACAATGAGATGCACAGTGTGTGATGGGCAAGAGGGCACAGAGTTGTGAGTGGCCAACAAACTTCAACACTCCCCCATGCACCACAGCCAATCAATCCATGCATACGAGAATCACACAAGGGAGGTCACAAGAGGTGATAACAACACGTTGAAAGTCAAGCAGCAAAGCAATCAACCTGGATCATGTGGACAGATGAGACCAACAGAATGGACAGCACTCTTGAACACATTACGAGTGAGGGCTTTTGTGAGGAAGTCAGCTCTCTGAGACCATGTGTCCACCCAAGTCACCTGGACAATGCCTGCAGCAATGCACTCGCGAACAAAATGGTGCTCAACATTGATGTGCTTGGTGCGTGAATGATGCATGATGCTATTCTCAGCAATGGCCTTTGTGCTTTGGTTGTCGCAGCGCAGAGTGATGCAACGGATGGGCACGCGCAGTTGCTGCAGCAAGCGACAAAGCCAAACAGCCTCACATGTGCCTGCTCCAAGTGCAACATACTCAGCTTCAGCGGTGCTGCGTGCCACACACCCTTGCTTGCCACTTTTCCAGGAGACTGCAGTGGCACCGACAAGGAAGATATAGCCTGTTCGGCTGCGCGCATCAGTGTCATGTGCCCAATCACTGTCTGTGAAGCCGTCCACCACGACTGAGGGCAGTGCACGAAAGTATAGTCTGATGCGAGGTGTGGAGAGAACATAGCGCACGACCCGCAATGCAGCCTCAAGATGGCGCTCACGGGGGCACTGAGAAAACTGAGAAAGGAAGTTTACAGCAAACGCCACATCAACACGGGTGGTAGTGGCAAGGTACATCAGTGAGCCAATGACTCTGAGGTAGTCGGTCACGTCGACCGTCTCCCCCAGGGTGGACACCTCCCGAGACTTCAGTAAGGACTGACCGACGGGAGTCATGGGAGTGGATGCAGTGGGAATGGCTGTGAGGAGCGGTGAGAAGCGCTCCCCCAGGCTACGTACGTACGCAGCCTGATGGACGTGCAGAGTACGTCGCTGGCGATCACGTTCCAACTCCATACCAAGGAAGACCCGAGCTGGGCCAAGATCTTTCATCTTGTATGTCGACTGCAGAAGGGCTTTGACCGCCCTGACTGAGGCGGCATCAGGAGAGGCGATGAGAAGGTCATCCACGTAAACGAGGATGGCGACAAGTGGCTTAGTGGGGTCACTGAGGAACAGGGCAGGGTCCACAGGGCTTCGTTTGTAACCACCTTTCTCAAGTGTCGCCGTGATTTCTTGGTTCCAACATCGTGGTGACTGCGTCAAACCGTAGAGAGCCTTGCGCAGGCGCCATACCCATTTTGTCCCATCTGAGAAGCAGGGTGGCTGTACCATGTAGATCTCCTCATCCAAACTGCCATGGAGAAAGGCATTGTTGACATCCATCTGCTCGAGTTCCCAGTCGTGCTGAGCGACTAGGCCCAGAAGGGCTCTGGCCGTGGTGTACCTGCCAACTGGGGTGAACGTCTTCTGAAAGTCGACACCCGGGATCCGGGAGAATCCCTTTGCGGTGAGATGAGCTTTGTATCGTTCGATTTTGTTATCAAGGTAAAGTTTGCGACGGTGCACCCACTTGGCTGCGACTGCCTTGCGACCAGGTGGTAGATCCACGAACTCATACACGCCGTGTTCAGCGAGTGCATCAAGCTCAGCCATCATGGCTTCCTCCCACAACGATGAGTCGGGGGCCGTGCGAGCCGCCTGGACAGTCAAGGGCTCAGGCGCTAGAGGTAAAAGACCAGCGGTGGCAAAACAAGTTGCAACATACCCAGCCACGGAGGATGACATGGCAGAATGAAACTCCTCCTCAAGAAGGGAGTACCCAAGGCCCGTGCTTGGGTGGACGACAGAGGCCGCAGTGGACAGAGCAGAGGAGACAAGACCAAGGGCACGAAGGCCAGGATCACCAGAGACCACTGGATGAGACTGTGAAGGAAGCGCCCGGAGGCGTCCGCCACGAGTGTAGGGTGACACCGATGGGATAGATGGTGCACTCAACTAGACAAGCGAGGGAGGAGAGAGTATGGTCTCAGGAGCATGAGGCTCAGACAGTGACGAGGGTACGGGCGGAGGAGTGACAGCGACAGGAGGAGACACAGATGATGCAGGGGAGACTGCAGTAGGAGGACTCAGTGGAGGAGAATGGGCCGTCATTCGAGGGGCAGAGGACTCAATGGGAGAGCCGGGCTGTGAGGGAGGCGACGGTAGGGCAGAATTGGACTCGGGATAGGATGGTGACAGGGGACGCCCTGATGAGAGAATAGAGGGCCCAGAGGGCAGAGGACCACCCCCACCCGGAGAGGGCGGAGAGAGGGAACCACCGAAGCAGGGCAAATCACGTTCAAAGAGGTGCTCGAAAAAGAGGGCGTCACGAGATTCCACAACACGGCATCGAGAGGGGTCCCAAAAGCGCCACGCTTTGGAGAAGGGAGAGATGCCAAGAAAGAGACAAAGGTGACCACGAGGAGCAAGCTTGCCGTCCCGTTGGTCCGAGGGGATCCACACAGAGGCAAGACACCCCCAGACACGGGCAAGCCGGAGGTCAGCACGGTGCCCAGTCCAGTGCTCAAAGGGAGTGACTGAGTGGGGGAGAGGGCCGTGAGGGACACGGTTCGAGACCTAGGTCATGTAGCACATGGCCTCGAAGGCAAACAGGGGGGACTGCCCAGAGGCAGAGAGAAGAGAGCGGACCCCATCGGCAAGGGTGCAGTTCCAACGCTCAGAGACACCATTTTGCCGGGGTGTGTAGGGAGCAGAGGACTCAAGACGGACACCACGAGATGCAAGAAAGCAAGAGGTGGGACCAAGGAATTCACCCCCGCGATCGCTGCAAAAGACACGCAAGAGGCGCCCACAAGCACGTTCAGCTTGTGGAAGCCACGACTCCAGGACCTCAGTGACATCGCTTTTGTGGCGAAGGGCAAAAACCCAACGGTAGCGAGAGAAGTCATCTGTCAAGCACAGGACGTAGCGGCCAAGGCCACCAAGAAAGTCGTGGGACCGAGGACCCATGACATCCGCATGGACCAGGTCAAGGGGGTGCGTTGTTGTGGACTCAGACGTGGAAAAGGGAGAGCGGTGCATTTTGCCACTGGCACAGTCGAGGCAAGTGGACGTGCAAGGGGGCGCGAACATGGTAGGATCAAGACCAAGAGCAGGCTGCAGGCGCAGGAGACGCTGGATGGCGGCAGTGTGAAAGTGACAGAGGCGGCGGTGCAGAAGATCAGCATGGTCAGGAGACAAGGAGGGGGTGACATGTACGAGAGCAGAGGCAGCGGAAGACGAGGGCAGAGTGAGCAGGATTCGAAACAAGCGATCACACCGCATGCCACGAAGAACAACACGGCCAGATGAGCGCAGAGAGATAGAGGCAAGGCCGCAGCTTGAAGAGAAATCCATGCCCTGGTCATCAAGGGTGGTCACAGAGAGGAGACTGACTTCCAGGTCAGGCACATACAACACGTCAGACAGGTAGACAGTACCACCAGGACCGACAAAACGAACGACCCCAACACCTTGCACAGGGAGCAGCTGGCCGGAGCCAGTGCAAACAGAGCGGACGGACTGAACGGGACCGAGAGAGACAAAGGAGGAGTGACAGGAGGTCATATGATGAGTGGCACCTGAATCAATGATCCACAGGCCAGGAGAGGCGCGAGTGGAGGGAAGAACAAGACAGACAGCGACGGTACCACGGGTCGAGAGGGAGGACGGAGAGCCACAACGTGTGGGAAATGTGCTAGACTGCCATTCCTCAATCCACTCGCAAGCATCAGGCAAATCCCCTTGAACTCGACCAGAGGTTGCACTACGAAGGGTGGCCTCAGACTCACAAGTAGAAAAACAACACTAGCCACTCACACTCTCACCTCCCTGAGAGCGAGGGTGGAGAAGTTCGGCAAGTCGACGCTCAAGGTTGCGCTCCTCATCACGGCGATCGGAAGAGTGTTCCGAGGAACGGTCGGAGGAGCGGTCAGAGAAGTTCCCATCGTCACGACTCCAGTGAGGTACGTGGTAGTGTGAAGATGGGGGACCGTAGTATGGAGGACCAGAGGGAGGAGGTATCCAGCCCCAGGGGCTGGGTGCAGTTGGTGGCGGATGTAGTGGGGCAGATGTGGTGGAGAGAGCCGCGGAGGACGAGGAGGATGAGGCGACGGTCACTGCAGCGGCCGCCGATGAGGCAGTGGCTCNAGGTTGCACCACGAAGGGTGGCCTCAGACTCACAAGCAGAAGAACAACACTGGCCACTCACACTCTCACCTCCCTGAGAGCGAAGGTGGAGAAGTTCGGCAAGTCGACGCTCAAGGTTGCGCTCCTCATCACGGCGATCGGAAGAGCGTTCCGAGGAACGGTCGGAGGAGCGGTCAGAGAAGTTCCCATCGTCACGACTCCAGTGAGGTACGTGGTAGTGTGAAGATAGGGGACCGTAGTATGGAGGACCAGAGGGAGGAGGTATCCAGCCCCAGGGGCTGGGTGCAGTTGGTGGCGGATGTAGTGGGGCAGATGTGGTGGAGAGAGCCGCGGAGGACGAGGAGGATGAGGCGACGGTCACTGCAGCGGCCGCCGATGAGGCAGTGGCTCCCGTGCGGGCCCAGTGAGCGCGCATGGAGGAGGCCAAACGAGCATCGTCACGAGGTGCCGGGCACTTTGGTGCAGAATGACCAGCTGCGCCACAGTTCCAGCAAGTGACGTCCATTGTGTGAGCTGAGTTTCTGCCACCGCGGCTGCTCCCATGTCCTTTGCCGCCGCGACCGCCGCCACGAGTAGATCCACCACCCCCACAGCGAGAGGCACCTTGCGTGGAGTGTGCTACTGCTTGTGTCGAGGAGGAAGGAGAGGAGGCTGTGGCAGACGCGGAAGAGGAGGAAGTGGTGATAGCTGCTAGTGCAGCGGGATGCATGCACTTGTTTTGCAATGCATTCCACCAGTCGGTGAGGCGCGAAGTAGTGAAATCAAAGAGGGGCCCAATCCCAGGTGGAGAATCAGCTGGGACAGGCTCAGATGCAAGACGCTCAAGCTCTGACTGAGAGACATGCAGGTATCGGTCTGAGAGTTCGGGAATGAGCCCTGCAACGATGGAGAGGCAGGCAGAGAGAGGACCAAGTGCGGCTTTGCCAAGGTCACGTAGCACGCGCAAGCTAGGTGCCCAGTATTCATCTGCTATTTCGTCCGCGCGCATCTGCAAGGTGTTGAATTGCATCGTGAGGGCACTTTGGGCCGCGTGGCCAGTGACTATTTTTGCGACGGCGGATGACGGCATAGGCACCGACGGGATCTGTCGGTGTGCAGCGGGAAGGATCAGCATTGTACGTACCGATGGCGTCGAGGAGACTCTCTGGGCCTGCATTGATGAGTGCTCTCACTGTGCGAGCGGCCACAGTAGGCTGCGGCACAAACGACGGTTTTGCCGGCGAGTAGTATTGCCAGAGGAGCTTGCCCTGGGCCCACGCACTGAAGCGTGTCTCCCAGGAGGTGAATGTGAGCTTGGGGGTGAATTGTGGAGGAGGAGTTTCAAAGTCCTTCTGGCGGGCTGGGAGCACAGGCCAAGAAAAGGCTAATGCGGAAAAAGCTGGAGAGGAAGAGTTGGCAACAGCACCACCAGAAGGAGCCGACGAATCTGCTGAGCCAGATTCTGTGGCTGGAAGGACTACAGCGAATGTGGGTATGGACCGCAATCGCTCTAATACTAGAGGAGCAATGGCGGTAGCGAACTCCTCTTTTGATTCCTGCCCCCGAAGAAGCTCATCGTCTGCCCTACATCGCAACGCCTGTGCCTCACTGAGGGCAGCCTGAAGGGCCTCTATAGTTCTCCTCTGGTGCAGGCATGATGGGAAAGACAGAATCAAGCCTGGAAGTGGAGTGAGTGAGAAGAATGAAAGTGCAAGCGGGACAAGGGGTGAATGAGAATGCACTGCTCACCGCGCTAGTGCCGAGGGAGAAGGTTGAAGAGCGACGGCACCACAGCAGCGGCTGAGGAGGACAGAACAACAACCCACCCTGCCACCGCCACAGTGAGGCAGAGAAGCCCCGTGGCGGCGGCGCCAGCAACTACAGCCGAGGCGATCAGAACGCCAATGGTGATGTGTGATGTCGCGTCATGTGGAGCACCAGTGGGCGTCAGCACCGTTGCGGTAGATGCCCTGATGGAGCCGACGGAGCTAGAGGTGGTGTCTGCTGCTGTGGAGGCTGTGGTGGCAATGGATGCTGCAGCTGCTATGATCTGTGTGGCAATATTGGCGACTGCTACTGCTAGTAGAGTGAAGGAGGCAACAGTCTGTGTGTATGCTTCAGCTGCTCGGCCGACTGCCGTCTGTGCAGGAGCACGGCAGGCCCTAGCTGTTGCTGCAAAGGTCGCTGCGGCGCCGGCTGAAGCGTCAAGGATGGCACCAGCCAAGCCTATCAAGTCAGTATGCAAGGGGAGAATGGGGATGACCCCAGGTATCTCGGGTGCAGTGGATGCCTCAGCTGATCCTGAAGCAGTAGGGAGAGGTGTAGATGATGGAGCAGCGGTAGGGTCAACGGGCTGGAGACTGCCGGTGGGTTGCATTCTTGGTGAGAGAGGTGGTGACGGTGGGAGATCATCCGGCGTGTAGACCTGACAATCAATCTCTGATCCCTCCCGTTCACGTTCGGCGTCAAGGTCTTCCTGCCAGTAACTGTGGTCGAGCATACGCACCCACAACGGCACGTCGTCCACCAGTGTGAGAAACCAGGAGAGCCGCAGCCGTAGTTGGTAGACGAGCAGCAGGCACACAGCTCTGAAGAAGACTCAGTGCAGTGCGGTGAGGATGCTGCTAAGGGAGAGAAGTTGGGAGGTGTGGTTGAGAGAGGCCGACTGCGCAAGAGGTGCCACGAGAGATGGCGGCCGGAAGAGAGTCGCTGCTGGTAGACGACAGCTGAGACAGCGATGTTGTGAGAGATCTGCTGAGCACAAGCGGCCCCCTTCCCCTCCCTTTTTCAGAGGATGAGGTTATGGTCTAGCTGAAGATGCAGAGCGGCTGAGCTTGGCGACTGGGACAGCACAGTCGCGAAATGGCCGAGAGTGGCCGAAGATAGCTACGAGCAGCTGAGTGTGGCTGTGGGTGACCAAGAGTGGCCAAGGGTGGCAGTGAGTGGCCGAGAGTGGCCGAGGACGCTCAGGAATGGCCCAAGCACTCCGAAGAGCGAGAAGGATGTGGATCCGCGAGACGGCGGTGAAGTTGCAGCGAGCAGGTGAGCGACTGCGAACAAAGGCTGTGACGACCTGTTGTCTGAGAGAGTAGCACGTTCCGCGGTAGATAGTGTCACAACGAAGACTCGCTGATGCAGTGAGGTCGGCTGGGTGTCGCTTGACCTAAGCTGCTTGAATGCACACCGAAGTGAGTGACCAGGATTGTGAGCAGTGGTGAGGTGTCTCGCCTGCTCTGATACCAGAAGTTGCTAGGAGCTTTCCTGGGTCTCGTGTGTGAAAACCAACTGGAACGTGCAAGAGACGTGCCACGCCATGGATGCGGAAAGCTTGCTTCACTGAGTTCGGTGCAACCAAAAAACAAAACAAGAATCAGCGGGGAGCGAGCATAACTAAGTCAACCGGTGAGCGTGCCCCACTCCGGGCATCACGCCTGAGTGAGCACACACCGCCACCCGGGGGTCGAGCCCGACCGTTTGGCTATCAACCACACGGCGGCTACTCACCAATGCACAGGTGAACCCGGCACGGTGGCCCCCTAAGGATCAGCACCCGGGAAATGCAGCTCCCCCACCAATACTCAAGGCAAGCAACATGATGCAGGGCACGGCAGTCAGAATGTACGGGCCCTAGCACCTACCGCACCACAGAGTCATAGACAGCATAGCGAGTCAGACAATGGCAACATGTGTCTCAGAAGGAGCCACGGGATGAAGCTGTAGCAGCTGCAAGAGAGCAGAAAAGACTTCTACGAGAGCTGTCACGTCTGTTGCTTCCCCAGGTTGTGCCATGTCATTCAATCTGTACAATGAGATGCATAGTGTGTGATGGGCAAGAGGGCACAGAGTTGTGAGTGGCCAACGAACTTCAACAGGGCGCACGTGGGACACAAGTGGAGCGTAGGTCGGGTGTAGGTGGGGTGGAGGTGAGAGAAGCTGCGACGTAGGTGGGGTGCAGGTGGAGCGCAAGTGGGGTGCGAGTGGGGCGCAGGTGGGGCGCAATTGAGTTACAAGAGGGGTGCAGGTGGGGTGGTGGTGGGACGCGTGTGGAGTGCGGGTAAGGCACACTTTAGATGCAGGTGAGGTGTAGGTAAGGCCTAGATGAGCGCATGTGAGGAGTGTGTGGGGCGCACGTAAGGTGCAGGTGGGGTGCAAGTAGGGCGCAGGTGGAGCGCAGGTGGGGCGCAGTTTGGGCACAGGTGAGGCGTAGGTGGGGCGGAAGTGGGGCACAGGTAGGGTGGACTTGGGACATCGGTGGGGCGTAGGTGGGGTGTAGGTGGCGTACATGTGGGGCGCAGATGGGGCGGTGTACATGTAGGGCGCAGAAGGGGTGCACATGGGGCGCCGTTAGGGCGCCGACGAGACGCTTGTGGGGGGCAGGTGCGGCGTAGGTGGGATAGAGCTGGGGCATACGTGGGTNGTGGGATGCATGTTGGGCGCAGGTGCGGCGGAAGTGGGAAGCAGGTGGGGCAAAAGTGGGGGCATGTGCGAGTGGAGCGTAGGTGGGGCAGAGGTTGGGCTAAGGTGGGGCGTAGGTTAGGACGCACGTGGGGCGCATGTGGTGCACAGGTGAAGCGCAGGTGGGGCACAAGTGCGGAACACGACAATGGGACGCAGTTGCTGCATGACCAGACTTGCATCTTTCAGGGGCCCATTTGCCTCCTGCTCATATGAATACTAGGGGTACTTTGACGTTAGAATCTTGTTATACTAAAAAACGAGTGAATTTGGGGCAACCTCATATAAAATTTTGTATTATGAGCACGATTGTCATGTAACTTCGTACCATGGGTGAGCATGTCAAAACAATTAGTGCAATGGGCGGATTTGATAAATCGTGCACATCATGGGGCGAGGTTTGCGTTTTTTCCTAACCGATATAGAGGGAAACCTGATAAAAGAAATCTCTAGACGAAGAAAGCACCCTACATGGTCTTAACCAATCAGAAATTCTATCCTCTCGTCACGTAACAGAATTTTCAAGGGTTACTAATGTAATGCTAAATGATGAATTTGTAGAGTATGTCGTTTTCGCTCCTAGTCTGCACCCAAAGCTCTGCATTCCTATATGCATCAACAGCAGGAGCTGACCTTTGGCAACGACCTATGCGGGATGCCGTCATTTTTCCACAGCTGTTCAAGAAAGGGTGACGATGTCGAACGTTGGAGAGAGACAGATTCTACAACAAACTCCGATTGCCACGTCTATTTTACATCGTGGAAATGTCCACGGGACCATGATGTAATCAAGCGTACAGCAATACCGAACGTGTAAGTCCTCGCTCTGAAGCAACAAGTGTCACATCTTCGCACGTGTTCCCAGCCACGTTTCATTTGTGCCCACTGCGCACTAGTGTCACACTTGTCGATGTCTGTTCCGTGCAACCCAAAGCACGTTTCCAACGTATTTTTTATCCAAGTCTTTGCGAGTTCACAGTTTTCAACTCAACGCGGCTTCTTTTTTTCATTCAACAATGAGAGTCTTGTGGAGGAACAAGATCCGGCCTTATTGAGTCGTCGATCTCTTCAATCGAAAGGTTTCGGAATCGATTTGAGCTAAAGAAACTCCTGTTCAGCACAGCAAACTTTGATTCGCGATTGCGAAGTTCCATGGACTTTCTGCAATACTGTCAACCTTGTCTTGGATGCCCCTTCGTAATCATGACTCGATGGTTTGGATGCCGTTCAATCGCTTACGTTGTAGAAAACAAGTCATGAAAGAGCAAAAACATTTGAATCTGTGCAAGAAAGGCACATGAGCGGAGCACAATTTGGCACGATCACATGTGCAAACGGATGTACGATAAAATCGGTGACTCCCATTCGCCATCTGCTACACGTGGCATGGTGACACCAATTTCAGATCGTTTCCCAAGACCTCAAGCCATTGTGTCCGACGGGTTGGGAGCGGACGAGACATCTCCATGAAGCCTTCTAGGTGTAGCAGATCCCGTACCTATGTCTCTCTTTCCAGTTTACAACCTGGATCGAGAGACTGTTTCATGTGCATCGGCCTCGCATCGTTTGTTTTGTGCTGAGCATGCACAAATCGCGACTGCAGGCAGCATACAAGATGGACGTTACGAAAATGCATCATAGCTCTGACATGTTGATTTGAGGCCGACATCTGCGCTTGGACTCCTGTTGACTTGTCATTAACGATGAATGCGCAGTGCAAACGCGTCACTTCAGATAAGTTTGCCCAACGCTAAAACGCGTTTAGTTCTCAGTTCACATTCGCACACTGCTCAACTGTCCGCAAGTGTCTTGTCGACCACGTCGGCTGTCTGTTCGTGCCGGTTCGTCTTTCCGGCTGACCGCGGCTGCTGAAATGCTGACGTCCCCATAATGACGTCATGCATGTGTCGCGGTCGCTCTCACTCCTCCCGTACGTTTGCTTCCTTCACCCTACACGCGCAGTCGATTGGGGAGGGGGGGTTGGCCTTGGAGTTCGACGCCGTCCGGCTAACGTCGACAGCATTATCATGACGATGGTGATGGTGGTGATGTACCACCATCACCATCGTCACCGCTGGTGACCATGCTTCGTACCATCGCAACCACCATGACGTTGACGTGAGGCTGGCAGGCGCGGTTGGTGCCTGCCAAGGGGCGAGCTCCTTTCACCAGATCCGTTGGGAGCCAGAAAGCTCGAGCCTTCT
>SZWC01016292.1:48940-63657 GCA_023375785.1 Penium margaritaceum
CTCCCCCTCACTTCTTTGTCTTGGTTGTACCTGAGCTAATGAAGGCAAGCTTTCCGCATCCATGGCATCGTGCGGCTCTCACACGTGGTTGTTTGCTCTCACACATCCAGCCTAGGAAAGTTCTGGGTAACTACTGGTATCAGAGCATGTGAGGCATCTCGCCCACCGCCCCTCGATCCTGGTCAGTCACTTCTGCGCACACCCGAGCCACTCTCGGCCACCTGACCTCACCGCAGCAGCGGATTTTCGCTGCACATCTGCTCGGCGTTGAATGGCAGCGCCACCTCGTTCCATGGTGCTCATCTGAGCTCCGCCCACAACACCTCGCGAAACCCATTCTCCCTGCTCCCTCGTTCTCCCGGGGCACCCTAGGCCACACTCCCGGCCATTCTTCCACTCCGGACTACCACTACCGTCGGCAGTTCTATGCCGTCCTGTGGGTCCTGACCTTGTCTCTTTCGGTCACTCTCGGCTGTTCTCCTCAGCCCGTGGAGCATGTAAGGCCGCGTTTTCTACAACCGCCCTTGACTCCGCTACACGCCAGTCCTTGTAGACCTCATCACCCCACAACTTCAGCAATTGCTTTCCTCTAGCCAGCCTGGGTGGTGCGCTTGCTACAAGTATCTCGGCTGCGTGAGCAGCCCACTCGGCCCACCACGCTGGCGGACGACGACGACACCCCCTTGTGGGTGCGTATGCTCGACCATACCTACTGGCATGAGGACATCAACGCTGCAAGAGAGCGTGAGAGGGAGGAAATTGATCGCCAAGTCTACACACCAGACAACCTACCACCGTCACCGCCCTTGTCCCCAACAATGCAACCCACTAGCAGCTCTCAACCTCCTGAACCATCCGCTGCACCTACACTTGACCCTCCTCCTACCGCAGTAGGATCTACCGCGACATCTACTGCACCCGAGGTGCCCGGTGTCATCCAGGTTCTTCCTGTCCATACGAACTCAATCAGCTTGGCCGGCGGCATCCTTGACGGAGCAGCTGGTGCCGCAGCCACTTTAGCAACAACAGCCAGGGCCTGCCGCGCCCCCGCATAGACGGCCGTTGGCCGGGTAGCTGAAGCATATGCGTAGACAGCTGCCTCCCTCACTCTGCTTGCAGCTGCTACCGCAAACACTGCCACACAGATCACATCTGCCACAGCATCCATTGCCACGGTACCCTCCACAGCAGCAAACGCTACTTCCAGCTCTGTCGGCTCCATCCGAGCGTCCACTGCCTCACCTGTGCCAACGCCTACCGGCGCCCGGCGTGACGCAACATCACCTATCACCACAGGTGTTTTCGTGGCATCGGCCTCTGTTGCAGTCGCTGGAGCTGTTGCGACATGACTTCTGTCCTTTACCGTGGCGGTAGCAGGCTGGGTGGCGGTTCTGTTCTCCTCGGCTGCAGCTATTGTGCCGCCTCTCTTCAATCTTCTCCCGCGTCACTAGTTCGGTGAGCATTGCCTTCCCGTTGACTCTTTGCCCTCCTTCAGTCTCCTCTTACTCCACTCTCAGTTCCTGTTCCACCTTCCATCATGCCTACACCAGAGGAAACTATAGAGGCCCTCCAGGCCACTCTTAGTGAGACATAAGCAGAGCGTTGCAAAGCCAAGGATGAGCTTCACCGGGGGCAGGAAGCACAGCAGGATCTAGCTGCCACAGTAGCAGCACTAGTTATTGAGCAACTGCGTGCCATTCCCACCTTTGTCGCAGTTCTACCTACCACAAAGTCTGCCTCAGCAGACTCGTCTGCTCCTCCCGATGGTACTGTTGCCAACTCTTCCTCTCCATCTCTCTCCGCATTAGCCTTTGCCCGTCCTCTGCTCCATGCTCGGGAGAAGGACTTTGAAACTCCACCACCACAGTTCACCTCCAAACTCACGTTCACATCCTGGGAGAATCGCTTCAACGCGTGGGCCTAGGGTGAGCTCCTCAGGGAGTACTACTCACCTGCCAAGGCGCCATTTGTGCCACAGCCTACAGAAGCTGCTCGCGCTGTGCAAGCACTCATCAATGCAGGTCTAGAAAGTCTTCTCGTCGACATTGGTACGTACAATGCAGACCCTTCCCGTGGCACGCAAGCTGACCCTGTCGGCGCCTACGCTCTCATCCGCCGCCGCAAAACAGTAACTGGGCACGCTGCCTAGAGCGCCCTCACGGTGCAATTCAACACCTTGCAGATGCGAGCGGATGAGACAGCGGATGAGTATTGGGTGCGCAGCTTGCGCCTACTGCAAGACCTCGGCAGGGCCGCCCCCGGCCCTCTTTCGACCTGTCTCTCCATTGTTGCCGGCCTCATTCTTGAGCTGTCTGACTTGTATTTGCACGTCTCTCAGGCAGAACTTGAGCGCCTGGCCTCTGAACCCGTCCCAGCTGATTCTCCACCTGGGATCAGCCCCCTCTTTGACTTCACTGCCTTGCGCCTCACCGACTGGTGGAATGCCCTACAGAACACGCGCATGCATCGCGCTGCTTTGGCTGCCGTCACCACCTCCTCCTCTTCCCCCTCTGCCGCAGCATTCTCTTCCTCGTCCTCGTCGCAGGCGGCAGCAAACTCCACTCTAAGTGTCTCCTGGAGTGGGGGTGGTGCATCCGGTCGTGGTGGCGGTCGAGGGGGTAAAGGCCGTGGGGGTTTTTGCGGTGGCAAGAACTCAGCCCCCACTATTGCTGACGTCACCTGCTGGAACTATGGTGCCACTGGTCACTCTACACCAAAATGCCCTGCCCCTCGTGATGATGCCCGTTTGGCCTCCTCCATGCGAGCCCACTGGGCACGCACCGGTGCTACTGCCTCGTCTACCGCTGCTACAATGACTGTCGCCTCCTCCTCATCATCTCCCACTGGCTCCGCGCTTTCCACCACCTCTGCCCCCCTTCACCCGACACCTCCGGCACCCAACCCCTGGAGTTGGATACCTCCTCCATCAGGACCTCCGTACTACGGATCCCCGCCCCCTCACTACCACATACCCCACTGGGCACGTGACGACGGGTACTTCTCTGACCGCTCCTCCGACCGTTCCTCGGAGCGCTCCTCTGATCGCCGTGACGAGGAGCGGACTCTTGAGCATCGGCTTGCGGAACTTCTTCACCTTCACTCTCAGCGAGGTGAGAGTGTGAGTGGCAAGTCCCATGTGTCTGTTTGTGAGTCTGCGGTCACCCTTCGTGGTGCCTCCTCTGGTCGGGTTCAAGGGGACTTGCGTGATGATTGTGCCTGGGTTGAAGAGTGGCAGTCACACACGTACCCCACACATCTTGGTTGTTCGCCCGTTCTCTCTGACCACGACACTGTTGCTGTCTGTCTTGTCCTCCCCTCCACTCATGCCTCCCCCGGCCTTTGGATCATTGACTCTAGGGCCACACATCATATGACCTCCAGTCGTTCCTCCATCTCTCTTGGCCCTGTTCAGTCTGTACGCTCTTTGCGCACTGGCTCCGGCCAGCTGCTCCATGTTCAGGGTGTTGGTGTTGTACGTTTTGTGGGTCCTGGTGGCACTGTCTACCTTCCTGGCGTCCTATACGTGCCTGACCTTGAGGTCAGCCTTCTCTCAGTGACCACCCTTGACGACCAGGGCATGGACTTCTCTTCCAGCAGTGGCCTTGTCTCTATCTCTCTTCGCTCGTCTGGCCGTGTTGTTCTTCGTGGTGTGCGCTGTGATCGCCTGTTCCGTGTCCCGCTCACGTTGCCCTCCACTTCCGCTCCATTTGCTCTTGTTCACGTTGCCCCGTCCTTGTCTCCTAAGCACATTGATCTCCTGCATCGTCGTCTATGTCACATTCACACCGCCCCCATCCAGCGCCTTCTTCGCCTTCGGCCCGCCCAAGGCCTTGACCCTGCCACGTTTCCTCCTCCCTGCACGTCCACCTGTCTTGACTGTGCAAGCGGCAAAATGCATCGTTCCCCTTTCTCCACCTCTGAGTCCACCACTGCTCACCCTCTTGACCCGGTACATGCTGATGTCATGGGCCCGTTACCCCATGACTTCCTTGGTGGCCTTGGCCGTTATGTCCTATGCTTGACCGATGAATTTTCCCGCTACCGCTGGGTCTTTCCCCTCTGTCACAAAAGTGACGTCACTGATGTTCTTGAGTCTTGGCTCCCACAGGTTGAGCGCACCTGTAAGATACCCTTGCGTGTGTTTTGCAGTGATCAAGGTGGTGAGTTCTTTGGTCCCACCTCTCATTTCCTCTCCTCTCGTGGTGTCCGGGTGGAGTTCTCTGCCCCCTATACTCCTCAACAAAATGGTGTCTATGAGCGCTGGAACCGCACCCTTGCTGATGGTGTGCGTTCGCTCCTCTCTGCCTCCGGACAATCCCCCCTCTTTGCCTTTGAAGCCATGTCGTACATCACTTGGGTCTGGAACCGTGTCCCTCATGGTCCCCTTCCTCACTCTGTCACCCCCTTCAAACGCTGGGCTGGTCAGCGTGCAGATCTCCGCCTTGCCTGCGTCTGGGGGTATCTTGCCTCTGTGTGGGTACCCTCAGACCACCGCGACGGCAAGCTGTTCCCCCGTGGTCAGCTCTGCCTCTTTCTAGGCATCTCTCCCTTCTCCAAAGCGTGGCGCTTCTGGGATCCTTCTCGGTGCCGTGTCATTGAGCCTCGTGATGCCCTCTTCTTTGAACACCTATTTGAACGTAACACTCCCCGCCTTGATGCGTCCCTCGCTCCGCCCTCTCAGGGTGGGGGTGGTTCTCTGCCCTCTGGGCCTTCGATTCTCCCCTTTGGGTGTCCCGTGTCCCCCTCCGTTGCCTCGTCCCCTGCGCCGAGCTTGGCCCTGCCTTCCTCTCCCTCTCAGTCCTCTTCACCCTCTGTATTGTCTGCTCCTCTTGCAATGCCTTCTCCTCGGCCGTCTCCTTCTTCGTCTGATGCTGTCTCCCCTGCATCTTCTGTCGCCCCAACTGGCACTGTTTCCTCGTCACTTGTTCCCTCTTCACCATCTGACCCTGTGGTCTCTCCGCCTCCGGCTGTGCAGCCACGTCCTCATGTTCCTTCCTCCTCCGTGCGTGCACCGTCCATTCCAACGGTGTCACCCTACACTCGTGGCGGTCGCCTTTGGGGACTTCCCTTTCAGTCTCATCCAGTGGTCTCTGGTGACCCTGGTCTCCGTGCCCTCGGTCTTGCTACCTGTGCTCTGTCCACTACTGCATCTTTCATCCATCCCAGCACTGGACTTGGGTACTCCCTTGTTGAGGATGAGTTCAATTCAGCTCTGTCCTCATCTGTGGCTGGATATCTTGCATCGTGCTTTGCTGCCGCTGGGCTCTCCCCTCTACCACCTGAGCCCCTGACTGTTCAAGCAGCGCACACGGCCTCCGACTCCACGTTGTGGGAGAAGGCCATGCAGGCCGAACTTGATGCACTTTCTAAACATAGTGTGTACGAGCTTGTCGACCTCCCACCGGATTGCAAGGCAGTTGCAGCCAAGCAGGTTTACCGTCGTAAACTGAACCCTACGAACACCGTTGAACGCTACAAGGCACGACTCACTGCAAAGGGATTCTCTCAGATCCCTGGTGTTGACTTTGATGAGACATTTGCCCCAGTTGGTCGCTACACCACGACCAGGGCTCTCTTGGGCCTGGTTGCTCAGCATGGTTGGGAGCTTGAGCAGATGGATGTTAACAATGCCTTCCTCCACGGTAGGTTGGATGAGGAGATCTACATGGTGCGGCCACCTGGCATCTCAGATGGAACAAACCGGGTATGGTGCTTGCGCAAGGCCCTCTATGGCCTGAAACAGTCCCCACAGTGTTGGAACCAAGAAATCACAGCGACCCTTGAAAAGGGAGGGCACAAACGGAGCGCTGTGGACCCAACACTGTTCCTCAGTGGCCCCACCAAGCCACTTGTTGCCATCCTTGTCTATGTGGATGATCTCCTCATTGCCTCTCCTGATCCTGCCTTTGTTGCGGTAGCGAAGGCACTTCTTCACGCGACATGTAAGATGAATGATCTCGGTCCGGCTGGAGTCTTTCTTGGCATGGAGCTGGAACGAGACCGGGGGCGTCGCACCTTGCACGTCCATCAGGCTGCATACGTACGCAGCCTGGGGGAGCAATTTGCCTTGTTCCTTACATCCATCCCCACTGTGTCCACTCCCATGACGCCCGCTGGTCAGTCCTTAGTGAAGTCTCAGGACACGTCCACACTGGGGGAGACGGTCTATGTGACCGATTACATCCGTGTCATCGGCTCTTTGATTTACCTTGCCACAACCACTCGTGTTGATGTGGCATTTACGGTGAACTTCCTCTCCCAGTTCTCCCAGTGCCCCTGTGAGCGCCATCTTGAGATAGCGTTGCGTGTAGTGTGCTATGCCCTCTCCACCCCCCGCATCAGCCTGTACATTCGTGCACAACCCTCATTAGTGGTTGATGGCTTCACAGACAATGACTGGGCGCATGACTCTGATGCTCGCAGTCGAACAGGCTACATCTTTCCTGTCGGTGGTACTACAGTCTCATGGAAAAGTGGTAAACAAGGGTGTGTTGCACTTGGTGCTGGCACATGTGAGGTTGTCTGGCTGTGTCGTCTGTTGCAACAACTGCGTGTGCCCATCCATTGCACCACTCTGTACTGTGATAACCAAAGCACAAAGGCAATTGCTGAGAACAACGGCATGCATCATTCACGCACCAAGCACATCAATGTGGAGTACCATTTTGTTCGCGAGTGCATTGCTGCCATCATAGTCCAAGTTGATTGGGTGGATACACGGTCTCAAAGAGCTGACTTCCTCACGAAGGCCCTCAGTCGTTATGTGTTCAAAAGTGTTGTTCACTCTATTGGTCTCATCTGTCCACATGATTGAGGCTGATTTGGTCCAGTCTGTCTCCATCACCTCTCGTGATTCCCCTTGTGGTGCTCATGTGTGTGTGGGATGGTTGTATGCGGGTCATGGGGGAGTGTTGAAGTTCGTTGGCCACTCACAACTCTGTGCCCTCTTGCCTCCACATCCTTTGCACACACCTGTACAGATTGAGTGACAATGGCCCTACCTAGGAAAGCTACAGGCGCGTCATCTCTGGCAAGAGCCATGGACACTCTCGTGCTGCTGCTGCTGCTGGACGCCGGGATAACTCTTGACACACATGTGGCCACTGTCTGATCCTCTATGATTCTCATGACTCTGGGATGCGGTAGATGCTAGGCCCCGTACGTTCTCACTGCCGTGCCCTGCATCATGGGGGAGTGTTTTTGGGGGAGCTGCATTTCCCAGGTGCTGATCCTTAGGGGGCCACCGTGTTGGGTTCACCCGCGCATTGGTGAGCAGCCGCCGTCTCGGTTTTGTGCCAAGCGGTCGGGCTCGACCCACGGGTGGCGGGTTGTGCTCGCTCGGGTGTGATGCCCGTGGCAAGTGCACGCTCACCGGATGTTAAGTCTCTCTCACTCCCCCTCACTTCTTTGTCTTGGCTGTACCTAAGCTAATGAAGGCAAGCTTTCCGCATCCATGGCGTCATGCGGCTCTCGCACGTGGTTGTTTGCTCTCACACATCCAGCCTAGGAAGTTTATGGGTAATACAGAAGCCTTGTGAAACCGGGGTCAGTGTCCAAAACGTTTGCTCGTCAGATGTATGCAATCTTTGGGCCTTGCCTGCAGCCTGCATACATGCCGATGTGACAGTTAGACGGGCCATGTGCAAATTCGTCATCCCCAATGGGGATGGACCTAGGAGCTGGGCCTTACTGCCCACCCCCTCTCCCTCTCCACTCCTCCCACCCCCTCCCATAGAGAGACAGCTTCCTAGCACTGCTGTCGCTGGCGTGGCAGTACAAGCCGGCCAGCGAACTCACTAGCACACACTGGTGGAGGTGAGGACAGCAAGGGGTTGGCTAGGGACACAAACACAAGTGTCAAAGCTGCACATAATGAGTTATGCAAAGAGAGAGGTAACAACTGAGGCCTGGACAACCTAAATAGTGTCACGGACCTAGTGGATGCACACACACACGCGGCGCACAAGGGCGCTATCTTCTAACAGGACAAAACAGTGACAAAAACACAGTTTTGGCCATAGCTCCCTGCAGACACGTCAGAACGACGAGCCGTTTGAACCAGAACGGCCGCATCGATGAGATCTACATCCTCATAGGCTGCACGCCTATGTGTTGTCCCATAGCACGAATCTAGTAGATACGAGAGTCTTCTGGGCGCCTGTCACCGCCGGCCACCGGTCTTATGTCACCGTCGCCAGTCTTAGGGATCTGCATGTGAATGAACATGAGCCGAAGGGTCACTGTAAGCTGTGTATGACACACAATAACACGCCCCCATGACCGGAGGGCAAAACACGTCCATGCACATGCAGACACTGACGTTGTACAGAGAAGGAAACGCACTGTCGCTGCAGGCAGCAAGCACAACATACAAGATGGTACATGAGGAATCAACCTGCAACATGGATGGAGCACAGTCCCACAGAACGAGTGGCCGTATGAAACTTCGAACGACCAAGAGGCTTGGTCAGAAAATCCGCGCACTGCGTGTCAGTGCCCGCGTGGATGACTCGGATCTCACCACGATCAACCAGATCACGCACGAAGTGGTGCTCGACATTGATGCGCTTTGTGCGTGCATGGCACACACCTGAGATCTTGGCGATGGCCTCCGTGCTCATGTTGTCATACTGGAGAACCACAGGGGGAATGGACTGACGCAATTCATGCAATAGACGAACGAGCCAGACACACTCCGCTGCACCGGCGCCTAGAGCATCATACTCTACCTCAACAGTGCTGCGTGCGATGCAGCCCTGCTTCGCACTTCGTCAGGACACTGCAGCTCCTCCAATGAGAAAGATGTAGCCGGTGCAACTCTTGCCATCTAGACTCCACGCCCAGTCTCTATCTGTGTACCCATCGAGCACATCGGACACGTGCTCGCAAAAGCACAGGCCGAAGCGCGTAGTGGACAGGATGCAATGCACACACCGGACTGCGGCCTCTAGTGTTTGCTGGCGTGGAGCCTGCGCGAACTGGGCGAGCAGGTTGACAGTGAAGGCAATGTCGGGCTGTGTCATGGTGGCTAAGTACATGAGCGAGCCGATAACTCGCAAGTACAGGGTCACATCCACTGGCTCCCCCAGGTCAGCTAGGTCATACACCATCAGGGAGGGCTGTCCCTCCAGGGTCATTGGCGTGGATGCCGTGCGGACGGCAGCAAGGAGGTCGGCAAAGCGCTCCCCTACAGTCTCTGCGTAGCGTCCCTGATGGACACGGAGTGTGCGGCGGACACGGTCACGCACAATCTCCATCCCCAAAAAGACGAAGGCCTCACCAAGATGTTTCATCTTGTAGGCCAAGGAGAGAACGGCCTTGGCAGCGTTCACTGCTCTTAGGTCGGGCAAGGCGATCAGAAGATCGTCCACATAGACAAGGATGGCAACGAGCAGTGCTGGGGACTGTGAGAGGAACAGGGATGGGTTCGGATCACTCTGAACCCAGCGCGTCTCAGCGTGCTGGTGATCTCCTAGTTCCAGCAACGAGGTGACTGTTTCAGGCCGTACAAGGCCTTCCGTATCAGGTATACGCGACCGGTGCCATCCTCAAAGTCGGGTGGCTGAACCATGTAGATATCCTCCTCAAGGTCCCCATTCAGGAACGCGTTGTTGACATCCATCTGATGCAGTTCCCAGTCGTGATGTGCCACCTGGCTCAACAGCGTGAGCGTGGTCGTCATCTTCCCAACAAGGGAAAAGGTCTCGGTGTAGTCCATGCCAGGGACCTGAGATAAGCCTTTGGCTATCAGGCACGCTTTGTAACGCTCCATAATGCTGTCTA
This sequence comes from Penium margaritaceum, assembly GCA_023375785.1. NCBI lineage: Eukaryota > Viridiplantae > Streptophyta > Zygnematophyceae > Desmidiales > Peniaceae > Penium > Penium margaritaceum. Next base: position 58,724 of record SZWC01016292.1, read on the forward strand.
GCTTGAGCTTCTTCCGTAGAACTCACTTGGCCTTGATGGCCTTGCGGTTCTTTGGCAAGTCCACCAGCTCAAAGACGTTCTCTCGGATGGCATCGAGCTCAGCCTGGCAGGCAGTATGCCAATGCTCAGCGTCGGGAGCTGACAAGACCTCGGGCAAACTGGTGGGGTCGGGAGATAGCACTGGTGCACTGCGTGTAGCGAGGGCATATGCCGCATAGGGATGGTCGACCATCACCATGGACTCAGCGACGTCACGAGCAAGACCATGCTCATGAGCAAGTAGTGCTATACAAGTGGCACAGCCAGGGTGAACCTCAGCGAGGCTGTGAGCACTCAGGCCGAGGGCCTTTGTGCCTGGGTCACCGCTGACAACGCTACGTGTGGGGTGTGGGCGGAGATGACCGCCGGGTGCCCATGTGTAGGGGTCCGACGGGGCAGGAGCAGTGGGTGCTGCTGACTCACATGCCGGTGTGGACTGCATGGCAGGTGCGCCCCTCGAGGCTGCTGTGGCCTCAACAGCCACGGACAGGCCCACGGTAGACGCAGGCATGTCCGCGGCCAGAGGCAGGGATAGCTCAGAGCAAGACACGGACACGGTCGCGAGATCCGGCAGAGCCTCAGACGCAGAAGCAAGCGTGGGATCTGGCAGAGCCTCGGACGCGGAGGCAAAGTCGGATGCAGACTCGGACAGGGGCAAGAGCGGAGATTCGGGGGCAAAGGAGCGAGCCGCAGATGGGGTGGGGCTGGGGGTGCCGGTGGGCACAACCTCTGGGGACAGCCCCTCGGGTGTCGGTAATGGAGTGGCCGTACTGGTCGGGGGCACTGTGCCAACCGTGCCAGGAGCATCCCCCACACGACGGGGTCCGGAACACCCAGGGGCATGAGCAGCACGCAGAGCATGGATGCGGGCAAGGTCGCGGAATGCGAGATGCTCGAAGAAGAGAGCGTCACGGGACTCCACGATGCGGTGTCGCTCAAGGTCCCAGAACCGCCAGGCTTTCGATCGCGGGGTGACGCCAACAAAGGCGCAGATGCGGCCCCGTAGAAAGAGCTTGCTCCCCTGCTCCTCTAGTGTGAACCAGACGCAGGCAAAGGAGCCCCAGACACGGGCCCGGCGGAGATCCGCACAACACCCGTACCACAGCTCGTAGGGCGTGTGGTGACCAGGGAGGGGGAAGTGGGGAATGTGGTTCCAGACCCAGATCATGTACGCCATGCCCTCGAAGGCAAAGGCCTCAGGCATGGCGCTGTCGACGGACATGGTGTGGACCGCATCCTCCATGGTGCGGTTCCAGCGCTCTGAGACACCGTTCTGCTGGGGGGTGGCGGGAGCGGAGAGGTTGTGGAAGACACCAAGCGTGGTGAAGGAGCGGGCCATGTCCCTGAGGTACTCGCCGCCGCGGTCCGAGCGAAATGTCTGAAGGTGGTGGGGAGACTGGCCCTCGGCCATGACCAGCCAAGTGCACACTGTAATGGCGGCATCGCTCTTCTGACGCAGACTGTAGACCCAGCACATGCACGTGAAGTCATCAATCAACGTCAGGACGTAACGACTGTGGTCCTCCTAAAACTTGATAGGGAGCGGACCCATGAGGTCGGAGTGGACAAGCTCCAAGGTTCGACGAGCCCTAGAGACAGACGCAGGATGGGTGGACCGGTGCATTTTGCCTTCAGCACAGGCCGGGCAGTCGGTCTTGGGCGGCGCCTCGAAGGACGCTACATAAAGACGAAGAGCAGGCTGAGTGCGGATCAGCCTGTCGACAGCCCCGAGGTGCACATGACAGAGGCGTCGATGCACAAGACAGTGGTGCTTGGGGGATAGAGCACCAGCAACGAAAACACGAGTAGTGGGAGACAAAGGCAAGGGGGGGCACTCGCAGAGGACCCAGAGATATGTTACAGATCATCGACGATCGTCCCACTGAGGACAGTCTCCTCGGTGTCACGCACAAAGATGCGAGCATTGGCAGCTGTGTGCGTGACACCCAGGCCCATCTTGGTGCAAGCACGGACAGACAGCAGGCTGAGTTCCAGATCAGGGACAAAGAGGTTGTCGGAGATGTATACGGGACCAGTGGGCCCGGTGAACTGAACAACCCCAACACCTTGGACAAGGACCTCATGGCCAGCTGCAGTGCGAACAGAGGGAACAGTGCCAACAGGATGCAAGACGACAAAGGCGTCACGGCGACACGTCATGTGATGGGTGGCACCAGAGTCAACAACCCAGGTGGCGTCAATGACACGAGTACAAGGGGCAACGTGGCACTCGGCGACAGAACAAGGCGCGGCAGCAGGACGCTCGGCGGGGGACACGACAAGGCGACCAGCGGAGCGCACATGAGAAGCACATCATCAGGTCCGTCACGCGCACACGGCTGGGCATGGGGACCATAACAGGCATCATCACGCAACGACTCAGACAGACCACAGGCAGTAGGACCCCTCGACTCAGTCANCGATGGCGTCACGGCGACACGTCATGTGATGGGTGGCACCAGAGTCAACAACCCAGGTGGCGTCAATGACACGAGTACAAGGGGCAACGTGGCACTCGGCGACAGAACAAGGCGCGGCAGCAGGACGCTCGGCGGGGGACACGACAAGGCGACCAGCGGAGCGCACATGAGAAGCACATCATCAGGTCCGTCACGCGCACACGGCTGGGCATGGGGACCATAACAGGCATCATCACGCAACGACTCAGACAGACCACAGGCAGTAGGACCCCTCGACTCAGTCAACTCACTCACACCTCCCTGAGAGGAGCGGAGGGTGAGAAGCTAGTGCAACTCGACGATCGTCCTGTCGGGTTCGGCGAGTGCCTGGTCGCGAGGATCCGCAGAGGAACCTGCTGTGGCGGTGGACTCCTCTGAGACGGCTGCGGTAGTGGCGGCCGAGCGGGCAGTTGCACTAGATGTCTGGCGCATGCGCGCCTCGTGCGCCTGCTGCAGTCCACGGGTGACCTTGGCCCAGTCCAATGGGTGGCCTGTTAGGCGAGTGCAGTCGGGGTAGCGATGGTTGACCCCGCAGTTGAAGCACACGAGTCCGCGGCCCGTCGTGCTGCCAGAGCCGCTGCTGCCACTGTTGCTGCTGCTGCCTCCACTACTGCTGCTGCTTCCGTCGCTGATGTTGTGACTGACACGGTTGGTGCTAGTGCAGCTGCTGGTCCCACCGCTGGAACCACCACCTGACAATTTGCGGCCCTTCTTCCCCGGAGCTGGAGCTGCTATTGCTGTAGATGGCGGGTAGGAGGATGCGGCGGCAACTGCAGCTGAAGCGGTGCTGTGGCGAGCGCGGTTTGTGGCGTCCATGCCGGCAACCTCTAGGAAGTGGAGAGTGGCCCAACGCAGCAGGGTCTCGTCGCTCGCCATGTCGTGAAGTAGAGTCTGGTTGAAGTTGCTGAAGACGCGCGCGTAGTCAGGGTGGATGCCGTAGAGGATGATCAGGAGGGTGGAGTACTGCGCAGGGGCATCCTCTCCCAGTTCCTCGTATAGCTGGATCGCCCGGTGCCAGTAGTCAGTTGTGGACTCCTGAGCACTCTGACAGAGGGAGTTGAAGTCGGCGAGGCGCTAAGACGTCAGGGCCAGAGTGGCGCCCTCAAAAAGAGTGACAGCCAGTACCCACGCCTCTCGAGGGTCAGCTCCCGAGCCGGTCAGTGGATCGCCAAGGAACCAACTGAAGTCTTTGGTTAAGGCTGGGGTAGGTTTCATCAGACTGGAGGCAGCGTGGACCGCCATCTGTGTCTGGGCAGGGTCAGATGTCTAGTACGCGGTGAGGTAGTAGGCGAGGACTCCCTCGCTCATGGCCCACATGCGAAAGCACGGCTCACAGGGTTTGAAGTCGTTCCCAGTCCGGAAGACGGGGGGGTCCGACTCAAATCACTTGGGCGGCTCGACCGTAGGCAGAGCGACGGCTGAAGCCACTGCGGGACCGGGCATAGAGGAGGCAACCCCCTTGTCCAGGCGGGCCCGCAGAGCCAACTTTTTGAAGCTCAGAGGGCGTCGAGATGAGCTCAGGCCGCTGTCGGCGCTGGAGCCCGTGCCCTAGAGGGTGACATTGGCCTCACGCGCTCTGCGGTGCGCCTCCAGGCGGATGAGGCGTGCTTGCAGCAGCTCCTCCTAACCCTCATTGCCAGAGTCGGAGAGTGTGTCCGCAACCTCATCTGCATTGCCGCCGTGAGCGAGGTGGTCCTCGCTCGGGTATGCGGACGGGTACTGCTGCTGAGGCAGTAGGGCACTGATCAGGTCCTGCAGCTCAGCGACGTGCTTTGTCAAAGCATTGCGGCTCTCCGCCTGTAGGTCAGCCAGCACGCGCACTTGGCGCGCCAATGTCATCGGGCTCAGCGGCCGCTGCTGCTGTTGCTGTTGTTGCGGCGGCTTCTGCCGTCGCTGCTGCTGCTGCTACTGCTACTGCTGCAGTGGCTGTTGTTGTTGCTGTTGCTGTTGCTGCTGCCGCTGTGGTGACGACGGCAGCGGCCGACGTTGGCCGCTTACGGTGCTGTCCTCGGCAGCTGCGTCGGTGGCGGTACTGAAGGGGGTGAGCTTCGGCATGATGGCTGGTTCCCCCCTTCCCTTTTTTTTTGTTGTTTGTCGTTGCAGAACACCTCACCGTGGAACCTCACTTCGGCGAAACACCTCCGCGGACCACCTCTGTGGTATACAAGATTCTTCTGGGCGCTTGTCACCGCCGGCAACCGGTCTTATGTCACCGTCGCCATTCTCAGGGATCTGCACGTGAATGGACATGAGCCGATGGGTCACCATAAGCCGTGTATGACACACACAACAACACCCACCCCCTTTCCCGGCGTCATCCCCTCCATCCCTTCCCCCATTATTTTTTCCATGGTGTTCTTCATCTTCGCACACAGGGGTTTGTGGCAAGCCGTTTCCTGCATTCCATGCCCGTGCAGCGGAGGGAAGATTGGAGGG
>SZWC01016293.1:11372-21611 GCA_023375785.1 Penium margaritaceum
GGTGTCCGGAGTGGTGGAGTGCGGCAGGCCTCTCGTGAAGCACAAAGTCCATATGGGTGAGTTGGTGTGTGACATGGAGTCCCACACTTGCCCTATGGATGATTATGACTGTTTGATCGGCCGGGATTGGTTGCACGCCTGGAATCCGGAGGTGGATTGGAGGTGCAACCGGGTGGTCGTGAAAGCGGGCGGGAAAAATCTCACTTTGCCGTTGTGGCGGGGTGAGGGGGAGGAGTCGGAAGTGGCGGAAGCGGGGAAGCAGCTTCACGTCATCAATATGCAGCAGCTAAAGCGGTGCGAACGTAAGGGTGGCCAGGTTTACTTGGCATGGGTGTGTCCACAACAAGCAGCAGAGCAGCAGATTGCAGCAGTGGAAGCAGTAGAGGGACAGCCGGTGGAAGGCGCGGGGGCTCCAGAGTTGCCTCCCGGTGTTGGGGAGATGCTCAAGGAGTTCGGGGACGTTTTTTCGGAGGAATTGCAAAAGGGGCTGCCACCGCGGCGCGACATCAACCACAAGATCGAGGTGGTGCCAGGTTCGTCACCAACGGTGCGGTCTTACAACCGCATGAGCGATGCAGAGCTTGCGGAGCTCAAGAAGCAGTTGGGGGAGTTGGTGGACCAAGGCTTCGTTCGTCCATTGGTGTCTCCGTATGCGGCGCCGGTGCTGTTCGTCAAGAAGAAATCAGGAGAGTTGCAGATGTGCGTGGACTACCGGGCGCTCAACAACATCACGGTGAAGAACCACTACCCGTTGCCGCGGGTCGAGGATCTGTTCGACCAGCTACGAGGTGCACGCGTCTTTAGCAAACTGGACCTGAGGTCGGGGTACCACTAAATCCGCATTGCGGAGGAGGATGTGGAAAAAACCGTGTTTCGGACGCGCTATGGACACTTTGAGTATCTCGTGATGCCTTTTGGGCTAACGAATGCTCCAGCTACGTTTATGGCGCTGATGAACCAGGTATTCCACCCCTACTTGGACCAGTTCGTGGTCGTGTTCCTCAACGACATCCTTGTTTACTCGCGGACGATGGAGGGGCACCAAGCGCACCTGTAGACGGTGATGGAAGTGCTGAGAAAGGAGCGGCTATTTGCCAAACTCAGCAAGTGTGAATTTGCCAAGCAGGAGGTGGAGTTCCTCGGGCATATTGTCAGTGGGAGGGGAATCCGCATGGACCCAAAAAAGGTGGAAGCAGTGAAGGAGTGGCCGGAGCCGGCGTGTGTGCGTGACATCCAGGTTTTTCTGGGTTTTACGAACTACTACCGGAGGTTTATCCGGGGGCACGCGACAATGGGAGCACCCTTGACAGACTTGCTCAAGAAGGGGCGCCAATGGGAGTGGGGTGCGAAGGAGGGGCAAGCCTTCGGTGCAATGAAGGCTGCCATGTGTCAAGCCCCGGTGTTGGTGCATCCGGACACGAGCAAGGAGTACGTGTTGGCGACGGACGCAACCGACTATGCGATCGGCGGGGTGCTGATGCAGGACCAAGGGAAGGGATTGCAGCCCATTGCGTACTACTCCAAGAAGATGAAAGGGTCTGAGCTCAACTACCTAATCCACGAGAAGGAGATGCTCGCGGTGGTCCAGGCCTTCAAGCANGAGCTTGCGGAGCTCAAGAAGCAGTTGGGGGAGTTGGTGGACCAAGGCTTCGTTCGTCCATTGGTGTCTCCGTATGCGGCGCCGGTGCTGTTCGTCAAGAAGAAATCAGGAGAGTTGCGGATGTGCGTGGACTACCGGGCGCTCAACAACATCACGGTGAAGAACCGCTACCCGTTGCCGCGGGCCGAGGAGCTGTTCGACCAGCTACGAGGTGCACGCGTCTTTAGCAAACTGGACCTGAGGTCGGGGTACCACTAAATCCGCATTGCGGAGGAGGATGTGGAAAATACCGTGTTTCGGACGCGCTATGGACACTTTGAGTATCTCGTGATGCCTTTTGGGCTAACGAATGCTCCAGCTACGTTTATGGCGCTGATGAACCAGGTATTCCACCCCTACTTGGACCAGTTCGTGGTCGTGTTCCTCAACGACATCCTTGTTTACTCGCGGACGATGGAGGGGCACCAGGAGCACCTGTAGACGGTGATGGAAGTGCTGAGAAAGGAGCGGCTATTTGCCAAACTCAGCAAGTGTGAATTTTCCAAGCAGGAGGTGGAGTTCCTCGGGCATATTGTCAGTGGGAGGAGAATCCGCATGGACCCAAAAAAGGTGGAAGCAGTGAAGGAGTGGCCGGAGCCGGCGTGTGTGCGTGACATCCAGGTTTTTCTGGGTTTTACGAACTACTACCGGAGGTTTATCCGGGGGCACGCGACAATGGGAGCACCCTTGACAGACTTGCTCAAGAAGGGGCGCCAATGGGAGTGGGGTGCGAAGGAGGGGCAAGCCTTCGGTGCAATGAAGGCTGCCATGTGTCAAGCCCCGGTGTTGGTGCATCCGGACACGAGCAAGGAGTACGTGTTGGCGACGGACGCAACCGACTATGCGATCGGCGGGGTGCTGATGCAGGACCAAGGGAAGGGATTGCAGCCCATTGCGTACTACTCCAAGAAGCTGAAAGGGGCTGAGCTCAACTACCTAATCCACGAGAAGGAGATGCTCGCGGTGGTCCAAGCCTTCAAGCAGTGGAGGTGCTACCTTGAGGCGCGGCAGTGTGTGGTGCACACGGACCACTACGCGCTCAAGTACCTCAAGTCACAGCCGAACCTGAGTCGTCGTCAAGCTCGGTGGATGGAGCTACTGGAGGGCGGCTTCGACTACAAGATCCAGTACAAACCAAGGAGGATAAACCCAGCGGACCCGCTTTTGCGTCGCCCAGACTTGGGCATGCATGCGATCACGGTGCTGGCGGGATCTCCAATCATCCGCAGCCTGTTTGTACATGGGTATGCGGAGGACGAGGACTTTGCAGGAAGTACGGTGAAGGGGTGCAAGTGGGACGGCCAGTATTGGCAGCGTGAGAAAGGGAACCAGATTGTGGTGCCGTGATGTGCGTCGTTGCCGCAAGCGCTCTTGGAAGAGGCGCACGACTCGCACTACAGTGGTCATTTTGGCCACGACAAGACCTTCAAGACGCTTGCGCGCCAATATTGGTGGGCGAAGATGGGAGCAGATTGCAAGGACTACGTGAGCAACTGTGACACATGCCAAAGAAGCAAGTCACGGAGGGCACGGGCGCCAGGGGAGCTGCAGCCGCTACCGATGCCGAAACGTCTGTGGACGGACATCTCACTTGATTTTGTGGGGGGTCTTCCACGGAATGCAACAGGCAACACCATGGTGCTGGTGGTGGTGGACCGGTTCAGCAAAATGGCGCACTTTATTCCATGTACGGAGAAGGTCACGGCAGCAGAGACAGCTCAACTCCTCTTGCAACACGTCATCAAACTGCACGGGGTGCCAAAGTGCATGGTCTCGGACCGCGACCCGCGCTTCACCTCCCGGTTTTGGGAGGAACTCTTCAAGAAGCTGGGCACCGGTGTGGCTCTTTCATCAGCCTACCATCCCCAAACTGATGGTCAAACTGAGCGCACCAATCAGACCATGGAGCAACTACTGCGGGGGATCTTGGAATGCAAGCTCCCGGTGGCTGAGTTTGCCTACAACTCAGTAGTGCATGCCTCTACGGGACGGTCTCCCTTTGAGGTAGTGTATGGGGTGCAGCCTGCATGTCCCTCAGACATGGCAACGGGATCGGACCTACCCGCAGTGCAGAAATTTACAAGTGACTTCACAGAGGTGTGGCGCGGTCTACGGGTGGCGTTACAGAAGGCGCAGTAGCAGATGAAGTGGCAAGCGAACAAGCACCGGACAGCCGAGGAGTTCTCGGTGGGACAATATATGTTTCTGAGCTTGCGGAACCTGCAGCTGGCGGGGGTGGGCAGCGACAAGCTCAACCCTCGGTGGGTGGGCCCTTTTCCGGTCAAGGAGAAGCGGTCCGCGGTGAGCTACAAGTTGGAGCTGCCGGACCACTATGGGATCCATCGCGTGTTCCACGCTTCTCTTCTCAAGGCCTACCAGGAGCCGGATGCACAGTTCGTGGCGCGGGGACATGCTCCTCCTCCACCAGTCTTGGTGGAGGGTGAAGAGGAGTATGTGGTGGAGAAGATTCTCAGGCACCGTCGGCACGGTAACGGGTGGTAGTATCTGGTGCAATGGCTCGGCTATGGGCCTGAGCACAACTGCTGGATCCTTGAAGCCGATTTCCACAGGGACGGTGCTGTCAACACGGTCCTACGAGCGTACCAGGAGCGCACCGGGACGGTGCGCCCTCGGAGGGGGGGGGGTGATGTTATGGGAGCCGCCGGTTAAGGCGGTGATTACGTCATCATGCTGAGGTCAGATGCATGTTTTGATGCTCCCATTGTATTTTACGTGAAAAACCGTGCGAAATCGAACCAAGAACCGGGTCATTCGGTGCAGGGACAAGAAAGATACGGCCGTGCATAGGTGGGAGGCGCACCTCTAGAAAACAGGAGACGTACCGGTTCGACCCCGAGCATGGCGGAGCGACTTTCTCGCCCACTTCAGCCGAAGCACCCCTAGATAGACGCTTAGCTAATGAGACAAGGTTCATTGGGGTCCATGGGCGCTTTGGGATGGCGGCTGTAGCTGCATTCGCAAGCAAGGGCGCTTCGGGCGGCCGAGACCTCAACTGGCGATGCTGCCAGCGGCCGTCACGCGAGGAGCACTCAAATGGCCATAACTTAGCCGTTGCTTCACAGATTGAGGTGTTCTTTCGTGCGTTAGAAAGCTCGCAGCGTTTACTACATGTTGCATGTGTTAATTGCATGAGAGCGCCTCGATAAAGGGCTTCGGAGTGCCAAGTAGCTTTCGGCTGCCTCGTAGGAGCTTGTACATAAGGAAGCCTAGGGATTGTTCTAGGCATGCCAGTCTTACCCAGAAACTCTGTACATTGCCTTGTACTGATCTATCAAGTCTAAGGATTCATTCCTTGTCCAACTCTCCTTGTACTCCAAGCATCGTCTTGCACACGTCCATTCGATCCTATAAGTCTTTCGCAGCGCACCTTGGTGCAAACGCCGCCGGGAGAGTCGCATGGCGGGAACCTCGGTCTCTAGCAGCGGTCTTGCTGCTAGGAGAGGGTTGTGCGACCTCTCAAGGGTTGGCCCACACACCAAGGGGTCGAGGGTGGGAGGTTTATCCCAAGGGCTCGGCGTGTGACCGTCACGCCTGGTGCCTCTCGGTTCACAACCGCTGGCAGCACCGCTAGCGGGGGTCACGGCCGCCAGATGCGCCCTTGCTTGCGAATGCAACTCCTATCGCCACCTCGAAGCGGCCAGGGACACCAATGAACCTTGCCTCACTGGCTAAGCATCCATCCAGAGGCGTTTTGGCTGCAGTTGGCAAGAAAGTCGCTCCGTCGTGCTTGGGATCGGACCGGTACGTCTGCTGTTTTCTGGAGGTGCGCCTCTCACCTTTGCATGGCCGTATCTTTCTTGTCCATGCACCAAATGACCTGGTTCTTGGATCGATTTTGCACGGATTTTCACGCAGAATAAATTGGGAGCATTTAGACATGCATCTGACATCAGCATGATGACATAATCACCGCCTGGACCGGCGGCTCCCATATTATAGCTCCTCTTGGACAAAAACGACCTCCAGAGAGCGAAAAAACGTGGGTGCCAGCTTATTCCACCTTTCCCATGGCCTAGAAGTTGCTATCGTAGCAGGAACCTCTGCTATTCCGGCAGAGTTGGATCCTGTCGAAGCTCGATGTCTTGCCTCTCCGCTCGGGCCCGTTTTGCGCGTCAAGTTGCTTTCGTGACCGTGTTTGCAGGTGCATGCCAAGCGAGGGTGTAGAAGCGAAATCCGTGGAGTTTGCAACCCTCATTCGAGTCTCCTAGCGCGTCTCACGTGGTAGACTCGTTGCGGTCAGCTTGACCGGGTCACGCCATGAGACAAGTGTGTGTTAGGGCTTAGGCCGAAAGCCAATGTTGAAATCGGTGTAGTATGTCGCGTTTAAAGGGAGGAGTTCTCGGTGTTTCAGTCATGAATGATTACAAATGAGTTCGGCTCTGCCGATAATGCCCGTTTGTCACGGGTCTCACTATGCCGCGTTGTCATAGAGTGAACTTCCCTTTCGAAGCTATGCCGTACACTTGCGAACAAAGTGATGATTATGTTACAATTGTATCTGTTGTGACACCCACTTAAGTTCGTGCTCTCTTTCTGTTTAGACCAGATCTTGTTTTGCATATGTTTCTATCCGTTGGTGGAATAAGTACAGTACATTACATATTTTGAAAAAATTATCTTATGCGATTTCCATGTGTCGGTGTTTTGTGATGCATCTTTTTGTTAATAGATGCCTCACGACATCCAATTCGCGTTTTTTGGTCTTTCTCCTCGCTGAAGCCGGAATACGACCTCAAGACCCGGATTTATTTTGTAGATTCCACAGTGCTTCTGAACGTGACCGTTCCAGCTGAAATATTCAGATTTCTTCTAGGAGATTTGAGCAAAGTCAACGAAAACGTCAATACATTGTCACTCTACATCCCACCTCAGTAGGTTACGACCAGGGACCGAAAACAAATGGCGAAGTGCCGTGCTCAGGTCCTTGTCGAACCACTTTGACCATCCGTTTGAATTCGTCGTAGCTTCGAGTCCGAATTCGTGGTGCTGTCCGCGGCGCTCTTCATCCCTGCCGCTGACTGACGCGACCTGCCCCTCGTCCGCCCCCTCACCCCCGACTGATTCCTCCTCACAGACATTCCTCCTCGTCCTGCCCCCACCTAATCCCCTACCTATCCCCTACCGGCGGTGGCCGTGCGTGGGCTGACGGCATGCGACAGTCACGCTGCCGCCGACAAACGACGCCAACGCAACTTTGTGGCCTCTTGTGTTCGCGTGTGTGGCCCACCAGCACCACCTCCGACACCTTCGACGACTCCGACCTTCGACGTGGCCGCCGCAGCGCCACTACCCGCGTCGCCTTCCGGGCGGCGGGTGCGCGAGTCAATTCCAGCCATGGTTTTCCCGTCGAATGCAAAGCGGCCTCCCTTTTCTCCGTCGCTGATAGGGACACGCGCCTATTTGATCCACGGGTCACCATGTCGTGATAAGTTGGGTGCTGCCGCCTGCAGCGCTCCCAATCGTGATCGTCGATCGGCGTCGAGCCGCAGTGTCCGAGGAAGGGGAGGTGGGGCAAGCAGCATTCGATCGCGCTGCCGTATCACGTAGCTCTCGAGCCGCGTAAGCGCAGCTTCCCGTCTCGCACATCATGTGCGAGACGGGAAGCTGCGCTTACAAATATATATGTGCCGCATATGTGCAGTGCAGCACATGTATATTCGCCCTCCTCCCTCCTTGTCCTGATGCATGTTGGCTCGTTCTCTTGCATCTTCTGCCTCTCTCAGTAGACCTGGCTGCTCTTCAGCAGCCTACTCGTGATCTGGACGCTCGACGATCTCTCAGCCTTGATCTCCGCCGTCGCCACATAGCGGCTCAGTGAGCCAAGCCCCTCGAACGGCTGACTCGCTGCAGACCCTCACTCGCGGTCCTCGAAATCGGCCTCCCTTTCCGATTTCGGAACACCCTGCACAGTCTGCTTGCTTGCCAAAGTGATCCATCGCCTCCTTCAAGTGAGCTACTTGCCAGTTGCCACCATGGCAGCGTTTCTGATGGCTTCGCGACCCGCTGATGACTCCGGCACGCGGCTCCAGATTCGAGCGCTCATTCTGGTTGCGCTGATGAGCGGATTAGCTCTGACTCTCGCGGATCCCACTGCTGCTGCCCCGCTCGAGGCGTGCGGCGGCTCAACAGCGACGCGCGTCGACGGCATCGCAATCGGCTACACCCACTGCCTGCAGCTCGGCGAAGGCGCAACCCTCTCGTGGACCCTCGACGCCTCCAACTCGACGGAAAACAATAAAACTCTCTCTGGAACTTTCAGTACTCCGACGGCCGAACCGTACGGCTGGGTCGCGTTCGGTCTCTCACCCACATGCAGCATGGAAGAATCNTCAGTACTCATCGCCTACTCCGATCCGGCCGACACTTCGCGCACCATGGTGAAGCCGTTTTTCCTCGCCACTTCCGATCCAGGAACAGCCATCGCCGAGCCGCTCCCCACATTCGCCGTCGTCGGATCGCCAGTGGCCGAGGTGGCAGCAGGCGGCTCGAGCTCCCCGGTGCGATTCGCAATCCGACTGACGCACAGCGTGGGCGGCTCGGGCGCGGGTCTGCAGTGCGCGATTTTTGCCAAGGGGCCAGCCCTCACGGCCTCCGGGTTCTCCAAGTCGCCCATCCCCGGGTTCAAGCAGCACCGCGCATCGGGCTCCGCTGTCGTCCAGATCGATTTTACCTCCGGCGCATCCGTCAACTCCGCCCCTCCGGAGGAAGACGAGGCGCCCGCTTCCTTTCCGGCGGCGTCCTCGACGTCGTCCTCTTCACCTCCCCCCCCCAAGGTACGAGGGTGCCATGGATTCGCATGTGTTGCTCTCTCTCTCTCTCTCTCTCTCTCTCTCTCTGAAATGAAACTTGCAAAACCGCACAAGGTAGGAGGTCCTCATGATGATGAGGACAAGTCCGCTGCGAGCCACAGTGGAAGTAGCTTCGCAGCAAACTGCACGGAAAGCCACGCTCGAGTGAAGGCTTGTTCAGTGCAGTTTGAAGTTTGCACTGAACGTGGGGGAGGTTCTGGATCACTCGTGTCGTGATCACCCTTCAGGGTTCTGTGAGGGGCGACCTCCTCCTCTTGGCTGTAGGAATGTTGATGGCGGCTATGTCTAGCCATTCCGTGTGCTGCCCTGCCGCAGCTGCAAGTTGCAGGCTGCAATGGAAATCGGTGAGTGTGCGGTGTGGAGAGAACATTGAACAAATGCCGCTGCTGCTACAATAGCGAACGCGGCCGTTGCTAGCAGCTGCCTGCTGCTCCTGCTGCAGCCAAGGCTGCTGGTGGTGGGAGTAATTTGCTGCGATTGAAGGTCGAGCCGGCAGCAAGACAGTAGCCACAGAGTGAAGACCTTCCATGGAGAGTCTCAGGAACGCCGTGCCTTCAATCGCAGCAAATTATGTTGACTCTCAAGACTTGCCTTGACTCTCCAGACTCTTGAGAGTCGGTGGCGGAAGTCGGGAGTTGAGACTTGTGCTGCACAGGTGCTTTCTGCAGCAGTCGAGTACAAGTACACGTACAGACCACGGTACAACTGAACACACCACACGATGGTGTGCAGCAGCTCCTTACAGCTGCACTGCTGCAGCGCTGCAGATTCAAAGGCCCGGAGGCTGCAGACGCAGTGCAGCTGCATATTGTCTAGCCAGTGAGGAACACCTCAAAGTAGGGGACAGAATAGTAGTCGTCCGTAGTCACAGGAGACTGTGCGGTGAAGCACGAATGCACTCCCATCTAGCCGAAGCTCAACCACGAGCTGCAAGGCAAAGAAATGGGTCGTGGAAAGACTTTGGGTTGTGGGAAACTTGGAATTGGTGAAATTTTTTAAAATGCGGTGTTTTTGCACAATCTGTGCTGCACCCTCTGCAATGCCATGCACTTCAACTCTTGCAGATTTGGCTTGTGCTTCTGACTCCAGTTTGGCCGCCCTCTTACATCGTTATCATTCTGCGCTTTTCTTTTCCTCCGCAGGCCTCTCAGTCACTCAGAGCTACCATGGCAGCAACGCCTGTGGCTCTTGCGCTTGCTTGGCTGCTGTTGTGAGGAGACTGCAGCACCAGCTTGAGACCCAGCTCTGTGGACCTCTCTCAAGTGGGGTCCAGACACAAAAGTCCTCCACAACTGCCATGATGGTGGTTACTATGGGGGGTTTGAGGTATGCTGCCGCTTTGTGTTACCATAGCCTTCCTCGGTAGCAGCTAAGTGAACTGGCGAAACTGGACTCCCACCTTGATTGTTGTGGGAGAAACAGAATTTCCTTATCTGTCCGGACATTGTTTTGTCCTGTTCTCCTTGCAATTGTACACCTCTCTTGTAGATATTGCAAGGACGTGTCAGAGCATTATCGTACGCCCTTGGACATACATATTTCCTCTCTTTTTCTGGCTCCATTCGTGCACACTGTTCTGCGGATGCAACGGCTTAGAATGATCCCTCCATCTCCTACCCACCACACCCTCCCTCCCTCCCCACTTCCCTCTCTCTATCTCTTGATCTTTCTCCCACCTCCTTTGCTCCCTTCCCTCTCTCTCTCTCTCTATCTCTCTCTCTCTCTCTCTCTCTCTCTCTCTCACACACACACACACACACACACACACAC
>SZWC01016293.1:21666-31928 GCA_023375785.1 Penium margaritaceum
CACACACACACACACACACACACACACACTGTCTCCCTACCTCTCTCTACCTTCTCCCTATCTACATCTCTCTCCCCTTGCATGTACATCCCTACCTCTCTTTTCTTTTCTCTCCATCACCCTCTTCCTTCCTAGCTCCATCCTTCACTCCGTCCCTCCCTCCCTGCCCCTATCCCTCCCTCCCCAACCTCCTTCCAATCCGAGCCTAGCCAAGATGCCATTTCTACTTCTGGGAAAACAGTTGATGTTGAGGCAAGGGTGTCAAGCACAACCTTATGGCTTCAAACATGAAGATGATTGTTAGAGGCTCTCTCCTTGGTTATGGGGTAAAATAGAGAGGAATCATAGGAAAATGACAAAAAGAAACATAATTTAAAGTACTTCTAAAGGTTTGTTACGGGAAGAGACTCAGTGGAGAATAGGCATAACGGACAAGAAATGACAAAGGCCAACAGTCCACCGCCTACCTTGGGAGAAGCCCTTTTGGCTTGGGTCATGTCTGAAGAAATGGAGAAACTCCCTTAGCGACATCCTGTGTGACATGGTAGGTTATATGAGACACAATGTGACAGACGGCGCTAAGAATGGTGGAGAAACGGCAAAGATATGCTTGAAAAGGGCCAGAATAGAGTAAGAACAAACAACACAAGTGTGGGGATATACTCTCTACCATGAGCACGCATGGAAGTACGCAAGGCCAACCAACCGATGGAAAACAGTGCAGCCTAGCTGCAAGTTCCCAAACAGCAGATTGCTGTAACCCGGTGGTAGTACGAGCTGCTTAGCTGTTTGGATGAAAAACTGAAAGATGAAGAAAGATGCAGAAACAGGAACCCTAGGTAACTGACCCATCAACAGGGATAAGACCATCCGTCACGGTGAACTCTGGACTTATCGCCACTCACTCATTGGGATGCCGTGACATCTGACAACTACTTCGGCAGCATCGACTTCCGCTGGCGCGTCCTCATCTTTTCACTGGAGTTCTCAGTGACCAGCTTCCGCGGGCCACTTTCTCGGTGGTTTTATCCTTTCTTGTCACTGGCTCATTTTTGTACTGTTTCTGTTTTTTGCACTTGGCACTTCTTTCGGTCTGTCATTCTGACAGCCAAACAGTTTGTACAACTACCGAGTTCTAGCCAGCTGTTTCTTAGGAGCCTGCACCTAGGTTCTTCTACTTCCCACATGCTTTTTGGAGTTGCGAGCTTGCACTACGGAGAGATCCGCTGATGTTGCTGCTACCGAATGTAGTAGCTATACCTACATCTACTACATTTGGTAGCTGTTGATTTTTTAAACGCTTTGCAAAGCGTTTAAAAAAATCAACATGCTACCGAATGTAGTAGCTATACCTACATCTACTACATTTGGTAGCAGCAACATCAGCGGATCTCTCCGTAGTGGCAGCAGCCGTGGTAGCCACAACACCTACATTCAGCTGCTCACGGCAAGAGCTGCTACTAGCAGCTCATGGCCATTGCAGCAGGACCTGCAACAGCTGCAGCTACAACAGTAGCTGAAGTAGAAGCAGCAACATCCGTGGGAGCAGTAGCACCAGCATCAGCACATAGCAGCACACATAGCAGCTGGCAGCAGCACCAACCATCGCTGCTGCACGCAACAGCAGCAGCCATTGCAGCTGCGCACAGCAGCAGCAGCAGCATCATTTACAGCACAGCAGCAGCAGCAGCGGCATTCGCAGCAGCATTTGCAACTCTCAGCATCAGTATCTAAAGCTCTCATCAGCAGCAGCTTTTTCAGGTGCATGGAGGAGCAGTCACAGCAGCCTAGGCAGCACACACCAACAGCTGCACCAGCAGCAAAGGTGGCAGCAGCTCCAATTGCGCTAACTACCGCAGGGCAGCAGTCAGTAAGATGTGTCGCAGATTCCTGGCTGCTCGGCTGTCCGTCGACCAACGGGCTTGGCGACAGGCTTGTCGATCGAATGATGAGCCCGCTGGTTGATGCCAAGAGGGAGCTTTACACCCCAACCAAGGAAAAAGAGAGATTATGAAGGGCAAAATGGACTTAAGTCATTCAGGTACACACCGGCTCCAGATCGTGAAGACCTGCCCTGTGGTGCGTTTAATGATTTTGGGGTGTCTATTTTCCATGTTTCATTTTCTTGTTTTACTTCCCCTTTTTTAGCTGGATTACTCACTCTCCCTTTGCTGTTCCAGACCTGGGCACTTGGGGTTCTGTCCAGGTGCTTTGGGAGACCATCCAAAGGTGTCTTTTCATTTGCAATCTTTCCTTTTTGTCGAGACCCAGGCACTTAGAATTCTTTCTTCCATCATTTGAGAGACCTTGCTCACTCTCTTGGGTCAATATCCACGCACGTGGGAGCCTAGCCATGTGCTGTGTGAGACCACCATGACGTCTCTTCTTCGAGGTCATGTCTGGACCTTGGCGCAAACCTCACTGGCAGCTGCTGCTCTGCACCCGACATGGCACTGGGTGCCACCTTCATACTACCCAACCACCTACGGGCCACATTCTCCTTCCTACACCCATCCAACATGGCTCTAGCCTGCAGCTCCATCCCGCTCTCCTCTATCATCTCAGCCATCCTCTATCTCTCTCTACAAAACAGTCCAGTTTTTCCATCGAGTCACTGCATGGTTCGACGTGTCTGCTCCAACTGTCTCCCTCAAGCCTCAACCTCTAGTTGTACCCTCTAGTGTGATTTTGGCTGTCGATTCCGGGGGTCGTCTTCATTCGCTGGATGGAGCCTTTTGCGGCACGTCACATAGTGGAGCTATGTCGCCTGTCGATCATATTGAGCACTGGCAGTCGTTGACTCTACCACATCGGTTGTGAGTTGTAGGCGGGCACAAGAGCTCGGTCATTTTTTTTTCAGCAGAATTTCTCCGTGTCATGTGACGACTCCATATCATGTTGAGTGGTTTCTCAATTATCGATTCTAGAGCCACTCATCACATGCCATCTTCTCATGCCTCGTTTGTCTCGTTGGGGCCTGTCGGTGATGTCCGTTTCATTCGCACTGAATCTGGCCAAATGCTGCCAGTTTGAAAGAACAGTGTCGTGCGCTTCATTGGCCCTGCAGGCAATCTTTTCTTGCCCATCATGCTCTTTGTTCTTGTGCTTGATGTTAGCGTGCTTTCTGTCACCACTCTTCATGATCAGGGCATGATCATGAGTTTGTTTCATTTCATGGCCTTCGCACTATTTTGTTACTGTCTTCAGGGCATCCTGTCCTTTCTAGTTTGTGCTGTGAGAACTATGTCACATGTCCATTTTTTCACCCTCGCCAGTTGCAGCTGCCATGTACACTGCTATGATCCACAGCCTCCTGCATCATCAGCTTGCCGCTGGTCTGGACCTGAGCACATTTCCTGTCCCGTGCACTGCTGACTGTCTTGATTGCACACGAGGCAAACCGAGTCATCCATCTTTTCCCACGTCTGGCCCACGCACACTTCAGCCACCTTCTCTCATCTACGCAGATGTCATGGATGATCTACCTAATGTAATTCTAGGTGGGTTTGGTTGTTATGGCAGGTCCACGATCGAGTCTTGGCTTATCCAAGTTGAGCAGATTCCCAACGTAAGCTACTAGCATTTCATTCCTATTGCGGTGAGAGATTCATGGACCCCACTGCCCATTCATTTCAGTCTCAAGGTGCGCATCTGGAGCTTTTCTATTTGTATGTATCACAGTGAAACAGAGTTCCAGATAGAAACAACCGTGCTGTTCCGTCCGCGGTGACGGTGCTGCTTGTCGGGGTGAAGTGCAAAATTTTAAGAAAGTTTTCCACCACCACAAGGATGGCATCATGTCCCTCCAGATTGATAGACAGGCAAGTCACAAATTCCATACTCATGTCGACCCATGGCTCCGTTGGAATAGAGAGGGGTTGGAGCTCTCCCGGAGGCCGTGTGTGGTTAGACAGGTGTCGCATGATTCGCAGAATGGTGCCACGTCTGTTTGTACCTGATCCCACTCGTAGTACTTCTCTAGCTTTTTTAGTGTCTTTTTTTCACCAAAATTTCCACCTGGACTGGTGTTGTGGTATTCCTCTGTTAGAACCCCTTCGAGTTCTTCTTTTGAAGGTATGACGACTTGGCAAGTGAACTGATGTCGCCAATGAGGGTCCTCAAACTAGACTGTAGCTCTGTCGTACCTCCTAAACTCCTTGTAACCCTTCACCAATATCCTCGTGAGGTACAGGTCTCATTTGACAAGTAACGTACTTATCTCATTCATCAAGTCTGGCTGCCAACTTAGAGGATTCGCTGGATTTACTTTTCTAGGTCAGTACTCGATGTCGTGGTCGAAGCTTGACTCAAGGAAATCCATCCACGGAGTTTGTCAACAACTTAGATTTGGCTGAGTCTTGAGTGCGTTTTGGTTGCTGCAAATTACACATCATTGATATTCTAGATAGCACCGCCATATTATAGACACGTTCATGACCGCCAACAGCTGCTTTTTGTACACCGCATAGCTTGTTTCTAATTCGCATAGTTTTTGTGACATATACTTGATTGGTCATTCTCCACTGTTGTTGTCTTGGAGGAGAATGGTTCCAATTGTTCAATCGGACCTGTCAGTGGCCATGATGCAGTCCACCATTGGCCGAGGTTACAGATTTTCATAAAGAGTTGAATTCTTATTGTTTTCTATGTCATCCATTCCACTTGGTGGTTTTACAAGTGAGATTGAATATAGACACTGAAAATTGGGCATAGTCCTTTACGACTTGATGGTCGTTGTTGAAACCAATAAATACTTGTATATCATGAACATTAGTTGGCATCGGCCAATGGGGGACTACCTCCATGTTCCTTGGGTCCATGGTGATTGGCCCCCCACTAACGATGTGGCCCAAAAAATACATCGAACGGTGACCAAAAGCACATTTCGAGAATTTTACATCAAAAATTCCAGGACTCCTTGGAGATGTCTATTGTGCACCTCCATAGTGCAGTTGTACACCAAGATGTCACCGAAAAACACGACAAAAAAATCGTCAAGATATTATAGAAGAATGTTTTTCATTGCCACCATGAATTTTGCAGATGTGCTTGTAACTCCAAATGCCATATCCGTGAACTCAATGTGTCCGTATCTGGTGCGGAATGTCGTCTTCTAGATGTCCTCATTAGATATGCAGATAACGTAATAGCCACTGCGTAGGTCTATTTTGGTGGAAATTCTTCAAGAACCGGTCCACCACCACAAGGATGGTGTCATGGTCCTCTGGAGTGGTAGGTGACCCCGTGAAAAAATCCATGATGTCGACCCACGACTCTATCAGAACAGGGAGAGGTTATACATAGCCTCGTGCAACGAGATTCTTGCCACTGGCAGGTCTCGCATGATATGCAGAAATTTGCCATGTCAGTCTGCATCCAGTCCCACGAGTAATATTTATCCGGTTTCTTGAGCGTCATGTCCTCGCCGAATCATCCACCTAGAACTATGTCGTGGCATTCCTCCAATAGCATTTCTTGCATCTCGTCATTCGGTGCTACAATAACTTTGCAAGTGAATTGTTGTCGCCAGTAGAGATTGTCGAACCAAAACTTGGTTTTTTTACTCCTAACCCTTTGTAAAATAAGTATATGAGTTACGCGTCGTTGCTTGTCTTTGACGAGCAACATGCTCATCTCAGCCATCAGGTCCGGTCGCCGGCTTAGAGCATGTGCAAGATTTGTTTTTCTGAGTCGGTGCTCGATGTCGTAGTCGAAGTTTGGTGTGAGGAACTCCATACATGGAGTTTTTAAATGGCATAGATTTGGCTGAGTCTTGAGGTATTTTAGTGTGGTGGTCGGTGTGGACGATTCATCGCCAGAAATCCAAATAGTACTGCCACGTCTTGAATGTGTGCACGACAGCGAGCATTTCTTTTCTGTGCACCAATAGTTGATTTCCGGCCTGTGTAGTTTTTTTTCATGTGTACGCAACCGGCTGTTATCCACTGTTGTTGTTTTGAAGCATAGCTCCGATTGCTGAATCGGACACGATGGTGGCCATGATGTTGTCCACCTTTGGATCCACGAATTGTAGGGCTGGAGCTAAGGTCGCAGCGTTCCTAAAAAAGTTTAACACTTCTTTTTTGGTGTTTCTACAAATCCACTCATTGATTTTACAAGTAAAATCAGAGCAAGGCGCTGACACTCAGATGTAGCCCCTTACGAATCAACAGTAGTAGTTGTAAAATCCCAAAAACTCGTGGACATTCAGAACATTAGTAAGTGTCGGCCAATCAGCGACTGCCTCCACATGTTTTGGCTCCATGGCGATCCGTCCGCCACCAATGATTTGGCCCAAAAACTCTATTGAAAGACGACCGAATTTGGATTCTGAGAGTATTGCATAGAATTTATCTCTTTTTAAAATATCAATAACTTTTCAGAGACGTCTATTGTGTTCCTCCAAGATGCGACTGTACACCTGGATGTCGCCCACGTATACAATTACAAAGTCATCAAGGTGCACTCAAAAGTGTTACTCAGCGCCACCATGAACATTGCAGGGGCTTTTGTGAATTGAATCGGCATAATCGTGAATACAAAGTGCCTGTATCTGGTGTAGAACGCCGTTTTCTTGATGTCATTATCAAATACACAGATATAATGATAGTCAATATGTAGGTTGATTTTGGAAAAGCTTCTGACCCAGTACAATTGTTCGAAAAGTGCATCTGCTCACGGAAGAGAGTAGAGGTTCTTGGTGGTGATTCTCTTCAAAGATTGATATTCCATGTACATCCGTATGTGTCCAGTTTTCTTTTTCACAAAAAGAAAAGGTGCCACGTAGGGTGACGTGGAGGGCCTTATGGATCCTTGACCGAGCACTCTAGCTGCTTTTTGAGTTTGGTCAGCTAATGGTCGTTCATTCAATAGGTCTCTTTCACCTTCAGGTCTATCTGGTGGTCGATGATCCATTGCGGGGGTAAATCTCGAGGTATTTCATGAGGGAAGACCCCTTCCAACTCCTTAACGAGTTGTGCAAACTCCTCTGAACTTGTTAGGTTTCAAGGCCAGTGTAGTTGTGTTTACTGCTATATTTTCTTCTTCTTTCCTTTCCTCCACATGGACTAGCCATGATTTTCCTCCCTGTGGCAGATATTTATTGGCCACGTCCAGTGATATCGGCTGGCATTTTGCGACTTTTGTAACTTCCTCTACTGATTGCACCTTTGCTGCTTCTCATAACCGCTGTTTCGTCATGGATCACTCGATTAAAGGCAGGTGCCATAATCTGCTATTAATACTAACATAGATGGATCTGCTGCTCTTGTCACCCGTGGATCGTGCCGGTAAAGGAAATATTACCCAAGGATGATTTTATGGTTCCTCATTGGCATGTTCTCCAGATGGTTACCTCTTTTATTTGCAGTGGGAGAGGTCCACAAAGTAGGCGAATCTGAAGACTTCCATCGATGGTTTTTCCTCAAATACCCGTGGTTCGGTCTGTGAAGCCAGCTTCCAAACCATGTTGTTTCTTATGAAGCTGGTAAAAGCTCCTCCATCTAGGAGTGTCGGTACTATTATGCAAATTTTACGAGCCCTCGAATGTAATTAGTACTATCTTCAGTTGGTCATCCTCGTAACCCTTGTTGAACTTTGCGATCCCAAGAAGCCTTGGCTATAGTGATATGAGGTGCTCAAATAGGCAATTGGTCAGCGTAGGTTTTTTTTACCAGACAGGAGTCCCGCCTCCTACTCCTACCCTGTACCGTTTCCTGACTCCTCACTTTTTCTCTACGAATTTTCCCCACTTTTGGCCTGATATTGTTTTTCCTAACAATAGCGTGAGATGTTCCCCAATTTTCCGGAAGTCCAGCACAGCCATTGATCACGTTAATCGACGGTGTCTATCTCCATCACAGAGGAGGTCTCCACCGATTGTGACTTCCCTCCAACACGATAGTAACCATGGTCTTAGGATCACTTCTCACTAGATTCCTGTATCGAAGCGTTGTAGTCAGCACTGACAATGCGATCGGCTGCTGCGATCATTCGCGAAAGGTTGACTTGGATGCCAAACATGGATGCTTGTCAAATGTCACATTTTTGGCCATTGTTGTAATGGAAACAGAGTTTGTCAAGGGCAAGGTCACAGAAATGCCAGGTGTACTCTGCCATGCTGGACTGCTGACATAGGCGTTGAAGCCTGTACCGTGGACCAGATTTATTGTTCATTTTTTCCAAAGTGTGCGAGTATGACACGTGTGAAATCCGTCCAGCTCTGTGTAGGAGTCAAGGAGTCATTCCACGTTCGATTGATTTCATCTAGAGGTAGTACACCTGCGGTCGACGACGTGAAAGTGGTCAAGCAAGCTGTTGATCTGGCTCCCCGGCCTCTTGCTGTCGTTGGATGATCTCTAGATTAGACCACCAACTTAAAGCCTTAAAAGTGAGGTTGCGAGGTCAATTTTATTTTTTTCGTTCATGACCCCAATAGCAGTGAAGTACACGTCAAAACTCGTCTGCCACATTCTGACTTTTGGCCCTTTTGAGTTTGTGGGATGGAACAAATTAGGCAGTGCTAGTTGAATTTGAGGTTCACTTGACAGTTGAAGATTTCTCTTGATGAGCACTTCTTCTCGCGCAAATGAATTCTGTAGCTCCTCCATCATCGCTTGGAGTTGTTGGAGCTGATGGGTGTTGAGGATCTTGAGTCCTAAAAACTTCACATATAGATCTTTATTGATGCGAGCTTGCCGGTAAGTGCCATCCATGCTGGGTGTCGACCTGGAGGGAAACAGCGGGAGAAACAGGGTATACCGAGCCCTAGTATTCCATCACCATGTTGGCCGTCGTGCTGCACTGTTCGCTGTAAAAGTTGCCGCTGCTGCCTGGTTCGCATAGAGAACGTTGTTGATCATTTACTGCTGATCCTTCATCGCCTGCCTATTCATCAATTTCTACTACTCGTCGCTGAGTGCGCTCACTCCATTCACCAAGTTCATTGCGAGGTCTGTAAACTTCTGAACAGTGGAGATGTGCTAAAGACTCGTGCGAGGTTGTTTCCTGGTAGTTAATGTGTCGGCTGTCTATCCAGTGTTGTTGTGCTCTAATGCCAATTTTTACGTCAAGAAGAAAGTGAATTGTTCACAGGAATGAGGTGTGGTGCAAAAGACGATTTGAGGAATTGGGAAACTTGGATAGATTGTATTCATCAGAAGGTGTATTTTGTTGACAAGTGTTGGAAAATACGAGCATATGTATACAATGCAAAAAACCACAATGTGGCATATGTTTGGTCTTCGGTGTTCAAGCTGAAGGACTCGTGTTTTATTGCCTTGTGAGTGGTAGCTTTGAGACACTTCGCCAAGAAGTCGGAGGTTTTTGAGAATATCGAGGCACGATTTGTTGACCCTTATGGAAAGTGGTCAAAAGTCTCAGAACCTTCAAAAGCAAAACACCAGGGGTCGGGACAGGTGGCCAAAATGCCCTCGACCAATCGGCGTAAAATTTTTGAGGTCAACGATGTTGGCCATGAATGTAACGACATGAATGCCCACGTGCATAGGTTACGGACTCATGCACATCTGGGACTGAACATGATCTCAGTAATTGTCGCAAGGCATGTACCAACTATGAGGTATTTTGAATATTGGGGAGGTATATGGCTGATCCTCATTGGTTGTCATTTTAGTTATTTATCGAGCGGAACATGGGCCTTGGGCGTCAGGTGGGTCTTCAGTCCTTGTAAAAGTTTTCATTGTAGTTGTTGTTTTTTCTCCACAATCCATAGAAAAGGTGTACGTTGTCGCATGGTGCAAACGTTCCGTGTCGCCATCTTCAATATCCATCAAAACCACCCCCTATCTTGATTACGTTATCATGGTCCCCCCCTCTTGTTGCGTTCTAGCATGCTTTCATTGTCTTGTTCAAGCGAAGCACGCGGAATATGTACAAATGTATTCTAAGCATCCGTTCACTTCAACATATGCGATCTAAAACTCCACGAATAATATACAATTAAAATGTATCGTCGCTCACGTTTAGAGAGAGAGAGAGAGAGAGAGAGAGAGAGAGCCGGCCGAAACTCAAAAGCAGACATGAACCGGCACCCCATGGGGCATAACTTGCTCGAGCTTGAGAACGTGTTTTTGAATATCAATGTATAGCATACGGCGTACCTCATAATGTTTTGGTATCTTTTTTGGATGTCTAGGTGATTTTTTGCTAATAATGGATATCTCAATTGTATCGAGAATTCTTTAGATGTACAGTCACTCCCCCGTAAACATTATTCCCTCTAAACTGGTTATGATTGTTTC
>SZWC01016293.1:32029-56856 GCA_023375785.1 Penium margaritaceum
CAAGCGAAGCACGCGGAATATGTACAAATGTATTCTAAGCATCCGTTCACTTCAACATATGCGATCTAAAACTCCACGAATAATATACAATTAAAATGTATCGTCGCTCACGTTTAGAGAGAGAGAGAGAGAGAGAGAGAGAGAGAGCCGGCCGAAACTCAAAAGCAGACATGAACCGGCACCCCATGGGGCATAACTTGCTCGAGCTTGAGAACGTGTTTTTGAATATCAATGTATAGCATATGGCGTACCTCATAATGTTTTGGTATCTTTTTTGGATGTCTAGGTGATTTTTTGCTAATAATGGATATCTCAATTGTATCGAGAATTCTTTAGATTTACAGTCACTCCCCCGTAAACATTATTCCCTCTAAACTGGTTATGATTGTTTCCTCCTCTTCCACGTCTGGTTGCTCTGTCAGCAGGCAGCTTGATCTGACTGCTGCATTGTAGGTTTGAACGTTGAACTGAGCAGGCGAGAGAGGTGTTTCAGCATTGCATATTCCCTGTCTTTTTTTTGTATTTTGTATTGACTACCAATGACGTGGCAGGGTTGGGCCGACTAATTCTGACTTGTTTTTAGGCTTGGCAAGGAAAAAATGTATCGATGGTGTTTCGGCCATACATATTGCTGTGGAGACATTTCCGCCTAGCCTCTCCATGACAGAATCTCACGATTTATTGGTGTAATCCTTGGCTACATGCTGGTTGTATCGATACATTTCATGAGGTTTCCATCTCTTTTGGAAATCAGATACATTGTAATTCAGTGGCATGGATGGAATACCCCATGCAACCAATGATAAGCATTTGAAGATTCAAATGCACGTGGAACGTTGGTTGCCTGGAGAAGCGAACTGCATCACCGGACCGCAGCTCCAACGACGTGGCTGCATGCCACCGAGTACCACTGTATCTCGTTGCTACGAGGTGCGCTGCCATTAAGCACAACAAATTCAGTTACTCCGGACTGTTGTCTTCTCTACTCACTTCTCACACATTTTCAGCACCCCCAACTTGCCATGAAGTCCTATCAACGCCCTCGTCCCATGGAAACCTCTCCCTCCTTTAGCAACTCCATGCCGCCGTACTGGTACAACGAAGATGACAGTGCCCTTATGCCCGACGATGGCCCCCGCGTGCACATTCACCCGGTGTCATGCGCCCAGCGCTACGGCCGTGAGCTTGCGCTCGCGCTTGGGGAGACCACTGCATCAATGGCCGACTTTACTCCATTCAATGTTACTCCCGTCATTGGAAACGGGCCAGCACATCACGTGGTGCACACTCCTTATGCCCCGTTCTCGGAGTGCTATGCGGACGCCGGCATTGCACCACCCATGAACCATGTTGCCATGGTGAACTGCCTGGAGTTGTTCCTTGCTCTCCCGGTTCCCAACCCAACTCCATCTTCAACGCTCGTGGACGTTCCCGTCCCCAAGTCCATGCTGGCCACTTCTTCTACTCCAAGAAAGTGCACGGTTGCGACCACCTTGGCCGCTCTTTTTGTGAATACACTCTCTTGCATATGGCACATGAGCTATCCGCGAAGTACCACGGTTCCGCTTCCTTTTAGCAGAAGTTTTATGACTCCATCCTTCTGTGTTTGAAAAATTTGCTCGGCCCTCACATAATTACCGGACAACAAGTGCATAGCCGCATTTCCATCCTCACCGCCACGTAGAAAAATGCGTATGCCCTCGCTTCCCTTAGTCGAAGCCCATGAAATCCGACAACATGTAACTTTCAACATGTAACTCAAAGTTGCATGTCGAATTAATCTGGAGCAAGGCAAGCTTCAGGGAAATGTCTTGCCATGGTTTGAAATTTATACTAAGTTGTTTCCTAAAAACAAGGAACACGGTGCAAACGTGCATACTAGTGAGCATGATAAGATGAAGATGCAGGATATGGTGGTGGTGGAAGAGGAGAGTGAAGACAATGTTGCATGTCCGACCAAGCGTAAGAGCATGATTTCAACTCAAACNACAATTAAAATGTATCGTCGCTCACGTTTAGAGAGAGAGAGAGAGAGAGAGAGAGAGAGAGCCGGCCGAAACTCAAAAGCAGACATGAACCGGCACCCCATGGGGCATAACTTGCTCGAGCTTGAGAACGTGTTTTTGAATATCAATGTATAGCATACGGCGTACCTCATAATGTTTTGGTATCTTTTTTGGATGTCTAGGTGATTTTTTGCTAATAATGGATATCTCAATTGTATCGAGAATTCTTTAGATGTACAGTCACTCCCCCGTAAACATTATTCCCTCTAAACTGGTTATGATTGTTTCCTCCTCTTCCACGTCTGGTTGCTCTGTCAGCAGGCAGCTTGATCTGACTGCTGCATTGTAGGTTTGAACGTTGAACTGAGCAGGCGAGATAGGTGTTTCAGCATTGTATATTCCCTGTCTTTTTTTTGTATTTTGTATTGACTGCCAATGACGTGGCAGGGTTGGGCCAGAGAGGTGTTTTTAGGCTTGGCAAGGAAAAAATGTATCGATGGTGTTTCGGCCATACATATTTCTGTGGAGACATTTCCGCCTAGCCTCTCCATGACAGAATTTCACGATTTATTGGTGTAATCCTTGGCTACATGCTGGTTGTATCGATACATTTCATGAGGTTTCCATTTCTTTTGGAAATCAGATACATTTTAATTCAGTGGCATGGATGGAATACCCCATGCAACCAATGATAAGCATTTGAAGATTCAAATGCACGTGGAACGTTGGTTGCCTGGAGAAGCGAACTGCATCACCGGACCGCAGCTCCAACGACGTGGCTGCATGCCACCGAGTACCACTGTATCTCGTTGCTACGAGGTGCGCTGCCATTAAGCACAACAAATTCAGTTACTCCGGACTGGTGTCTTCTCTACTCACTTCTCACACATTTTCAGCACCCCCAACTTGCCATGAAGTCCTATCAACGCCCTCGTCCCATGGAAACCTCTCCCTCCTTTAGCAACTCCATGCCGCCGTACTGGTACAACGAAGATGACAGTGCCCTTATGCCCGACGATGGCCCCCGCGTGCACATTCGCCCGGTGTCATGCGCCCAGCGCTACGGCCGTGAGCTTGCGCTCGCGCTTGGGGAGACCACTGCATCAATGGCCGACTTTACTCCATTCAGTGTTACTCCCGTCATTGGAAACGGGCCAGCACATCACGTGGTGCACACTCCTTACGCCCCGTTCTCGGAGTGCTATGCGGACGCCGGCA
Organism: Penium margaritaceum; assembly: GCA_023375785.1. Lineage (NCBI taxonomy): Eukaryota > Viridiplantae > Streptophyta > Zygnematophyceae > Desmidiales > Peniaceae > Penium > Penium margaritaceum. The sequence goes on from SZWC01016293.1 coordinate 35,254, forward strand.
TTGCACCACCCATGAACCATGTTGCCATGGTGAACTGCCTGGAGTTGTTCCTTGCTCTCCCGGTTCCCAACCCGACTCCATCTTCAACGCTCGTGGACGTTCCCGTCCCCAAGTCCATGCTGGCCACTTCTTCTACTCCAAGAAAGTGCACGGTTGCCACCACCTTGGCCACTCTTTTTGTGAATACACTCTCTTGCATATGGCACATGAGCTATCCGCGAAGTACCACGGTTCCGCTTCCTTTTAGCAGAAGTTTTATGACTCCATCCTTCTGTGTTTGAAAAATTTGCTCGGCCCTCACATCATTACCGGACAACAAGTGCATAGCCGCATTTCCATCCTCACCGCCATGTAGAAAAATGCGTATGCCCTCGCTTCCCTTAGTCGAAGCCCATGAAATCCGACAACATGTAACTTTCAACATGTAACTCAAAGTTACATGTCGAATTAATCTGGAGCAAGGCAAGCTTCAGGGAAATGTCTTGCCATGGTTTGAAATTTATACTAAGTTGTTTCCTAAAAACAAGGAACACGGTGCAAACGTGCATACTAGTGAGCATGATAAGATGAAGATGCAGGATATGGTGGTGGTGGAAGAGGAGAGTGAAGACAATGTTGCATGTCCGACCAAGCGTAAGAGCATGATTTCAACTCAAACTGAATGCGTGGAATGTATGTCAAAGAGTGCAAGCAAGCTCGAGTGTGTCATCAAGGACGAGGGTCCAAAGTCAACATACGCCATTGCCATAGCCATTTTTGATGCAGACAACACTATGGATTTGGCAATGAAGGTGGAGGTCATGCACGAGTTGAATAAGGATGAGAAGGTGTGTGCGGATTTTGCATTTAGCAAAGGTGAACTCCATGCACATGTGTGCGTGCTATGATCTTAGGGCGTGAGTATGTGATCATGAATGTGCCGGCCATGCCGGAGAAGAAGAGAAAGGAGTTAACCAAGGATGGTGTGATGGAAGGGGAGAAGGAGGGTGAGGATGAGGAGGGAGAGGGAGAGGGAGAGAGAGAGGGGATGGGAGAGGAAGCATTGATCATGCTCTATGCTCATGAGTCCCTCTTTTACAATTGTATGCAAATGTACTTCTACATGAATGACTAAAAGAGTACATGAACATTTTCACATTGTTACTGCACTTTTTGTCGTGTCCGACTCCATTGCTCATTGTTCATAGCCCCTCCACATATGTTGTGTAATCCGTCCATGCAATACTCTCCTGCATCACCATGACACTGCCCTTGTCCAAAGATCCTTGCGGGTGGTGCATTTGGCAATGGGGGGATGTCATCAGGATTATCAAAATAATCACTTTCGACACACCCCTCAGTACATGGAACCTTGTTTTTTGCAAACCAAAGGACTGTTCAATCATGGGTCGAGCTCCCACGTGCCAACAATTGAAAAGTTGTTGTGCCGTTTGTGGAGGTCGGGCTCAAAACTTGGACAAATGGTATTGTTTGCCACGAAATGGTGTAGGGAGGCTAAAGCACTCCGGAAAACCTGCATCTGTGAGTATGAACTTGTCCGGACGGAGACAAAAATAATCACGTAATGTGTATTGGAACATACGAGATTCATGCACACTCTCTTTCCATCCAACCATGAAGATTCTGCAAATCTTGATTGTATGATGCCAAGACATTCATAGAAATTTGTTGATGACGGTGGACATACGCACCCCTTTGCATGGCTGTAACGCTCAACGGAATGTGGGTGCCATCAATTTCACCCACACAATCTGCGAACCATGGAAGGTAGTCCATTCTCCCACGCCATGCTCGTGAAGGAGGGTCGTCCTCTCGCGGTTTTTGTATGATGGTTGGCACAAGCGTGCACACGGCTGCCACCACCTCACAAAGGACACGGTGCATGGTTTCATGTCCCCTTTGAATTCTCCTGCTCAACTTGCACACAGACACGCCGTGTGCAATAAACATGAGCCAAAGAAATAACTTTTCTAGCAAACTTGACATGTCTTCTTGAATGGTGGTGTTTTCTCGAACGTAGGTGGAGATTTGCATCCACGTGTTGGAAGACATGCGCATGGTGTTAAAGATGTGCTGGGGATGTCCGGCTTCAAGTTCTTGAAGTCATGGTGCCACCCCAAATGCGCCATTGTGCATCAAACGATGTAGCAACCGGTACAAAAACCAGCCATAAACGAGTTTGACGGTTCGAAATGATGCTTGGAAAAACTTTGTATGAATGTGGATGGCGCAAAAACCAAGGTCACCATGGTGTTGTGCCAGTCGGAATACAAGATGGTGAAAAGGGAAAGATGTGGGACTGAACAAGACTTGGGAATATGGGACACTTGAGCAATTTAAAATTAGCAGTAAGTGTACTTCGATGACAAGTGTCGAGTTTGTCTGACACATGAATGCAATGTCGTGAATGAGAATGAGGCATATGTTGGGTCATCGGCGCTCGAGCTGAGCAACTTCTGTGAGGTTGCACTGTGAGTGGCTTCTTTAAGAAGCTCCACCGCGAAATTGGGGAGCTTCAAGAATATAGATGTGTGGTTTTATAAAGATCCAGCGCCGTCAAGAAGTTTACTGAACAATATCGAGGCACCAATATTATCCGTGACACTTTTGTTGTTGCTTCTGGAAGGTGGTCGAAGTTGTCTGAGGCTTTGAGAACGGAACATCGCCGAATGGGGCAGTTGGCCAAAATGCCCTTGGCCGGATGACATAAAGATCCAGAAGTCGCAGCGCGGTGGGCCATGAAAGTAATGACATTCATTCCCTAACGCAAGTGTTAGGCACTCGTGTACGTCTGGTACGAAACACTTCCCCACTTGTTTAGCTGTGTCGTCCAGGCAGACGGTGGAAATATAGCCGTTGATTGGATGATCGATGTCTTGTATATTATTGTAGGTCTCCCAAATGTTGTGTACAGCATCGTAGCCATGCCACTTAATGAGATACTCCGTAGTCTTTCCACGTCGATGGTAGCCAAGGATGTCCTCAATGTGATACTCCGTATCTCCGTCCACTTGGACCGGAGGGGGTGGAGTGACATCTCGGTCCGGGAAATTCTCACTTGGGTCCCGGTAGTGCTTCAAACTGCTGATGTGGAAGACTATGGCAATACTGGCCTTTGCATGTGCTCAACATTAAATGGTCCCAACCACCCGGGTTTCCGCGGGTGGTTGGGACCCATTCCGCGAAATAGGATGTTCGCAGAGCTAAGAAGGACCCTGTCGCAAGCAGCAAAAACGTCGTCGTCGTGATGCTTGTCGGCAGCTCGCTTCATTTCTGCCTATGTCTTTGTGAGGGTCTACCGTGTTTCATCCAAGACATTGGACAAATTGTGATGATTTATATCGACTCCGAGAATGTTGCTTTGACTTTGTAATCCTGCCAGTGTGGCGGAAAGTTTATCGTACACCACTTCGAACGGTGCTTTATCCGTTGCGGTAGATACGGTAGAATAAGATGAGAGTTCAGCCGTGGATAGTTTTGCTGTCCAATCAGTGTCACGTGACTTGCATAATGTACAGAGAAGCTGTTCAAGCAATTTGTTTGGTGCGCTCGGTTTAAAATTTGGTTTGCAGATGAAACGTCGTCAGAAATTGAATTTGACTTACATATCGCGTCATCAGTGTGCGCCAAAAGTGGCTTGTGAATCGACCGTCCCTGTCACTCGTGATGGTACGTGGTATGCCCTGTAACCGCACGATGTGATTGAGAAAGAGTCGTGCGGTACCCTCTGCAGTTTCCATGGATGTCGTCGGGACGAAGTGCGACATTTTGGAAAATCTGTTGACGACCACAAGGATGGCGTCATATCCCTCGGGTGTCACAGGTAGTCCAGTGACGAATTCCATCCAGATGTTACACCACGGTTCCATCGGAATGGGTAACAGTTGCAACAGTCCAGGTGGTCTCGTGCATCGTACCTTTTTTTCTCTGGTACGTGTCGCACGTTTGGAGAAGCTTTCCACGTCGGTCTGCACCCGCCATCTTTGCCCAATCAGCCCAAATCTACACACTTGATAATGTGTGTACAACAATGAATCATACGGTGAGGATGCTTCTAGGAAAATAGCGTAGAAACTTGTTAATGTTTCCTGGAAGTTATTGGTTGTAATCATGTTCACAGTTACTTTTATGTTCATGAACACAAAATTTTCTCAGAATTTGATCGATAAATAGATGCTCTAAACCTTGTTCAAAATCCATCCTCAATAATATTTGTTTAACTTTTCTTTGTATATGCTTCTTCAAATGGTTACCCACTTTATACCTTTTGGATAGTTCATGGTGTATTTCTAATTATGCTAAAAACGCTAAATTGTACCTGATTCTGCCAACATATATTAAATAGCTGTTTTACATCTCTGGCATTCGTGACGATCAAGCACAATGTTACATGGTCGCAAGGATTTCTTTTTCCAACGCTGGAGTGTCCCACCCCCCCTCCCTACGTAGTCCAAATGTACTGCGAGGGTGTATTGGGTAGTGTATCCTGAGGGGGGTTCAGTTGTGTATCAATGCACTTATGTATGCTTTGGTGTGTATTCATTATACACTCCCCGATATACTCCTCCAATAATAGAAAAATACAAAAATGATTTTTCTTCTTATACCAGCTACACATCTGCATACACTCCCCAAATACACTCGAGGGGTTCGGGAGAGGGGGGGCTGACGTACCCCTCTTCCAAAGTCAAGAGTGTATTGGAGGGGTACATTGGAGAGTGTAATGGAGGATTGGTAAAAACATGCAGTTGTGTATTCTGTGGAGATAAAACATAGAAAATACAGAATTCTGTTTTTTCTTTGAGTACTAGCTACACATCCCAATACACGCCCCAAATACACTCAGGGGATTTGGAGGGGGGGGGGCTCAATGTCCTCCCTCATCCAAGTCGTGAGTGTGTTGGGAGGGGTGTATTGAAGAGTGTATTGGGAAATTGGTATTTTTATGTACTTGTACATTTTGTGGAGATTAAGTATGGAAAATACACAACTGTTATTTTTCTTCGTGTACCAGCCACACATCCCAATGCACACCCCCAATATACTCACAGGGTTTGGGGGAGGAGGGAGGCTTGACGTCCCCTCCCACTCCCAAGTTACGAGTACATTTGTGAGGTGTATTGGAGATTGTATTGGGGGATTATTTTTTTATGTACATTTTCATTTTACACTCCCCCAATACACTTGGGAGATTTGGGAGTGGGGGCTCAATGTCCCCTCCCTCTCCTCCAAATTCGAGAGTGTATTGGGGGAGTAAATTGGAGATTGTTTTGGAGGGTTGGTATCTTCATGTACTTTTGTATTCTGTAGAGATAGAGCATGGAAAGCATACAAGTTTTTTTTTCTTTGTGTACTAGCTCCACATCCCAATGCATTCCCCTAATACACTTGGGGGGTTTGGGGAGGGGGGGCTCGAATTCTGTCCCCCCTCCTCCCAAACTTACGAGTGTATTGGAGGGGTGTATTGAAGAGTGTATTGGGAGTTTGCTGTTTTTATGCACTTGTGTATTCTACAGCGATAGAGTATGGAAAAGACACAAATTTATTTTCTTTGTGTACCGCTACACATCCCAATACACTCCCACAATACACTTGGGGGATTAGGGGAGGTGGCTCGATGTTCTCCCCCCCCCTCTCTTTTAAACTTAGGAGTGTGTTATAGGAGTGTATTGGGATGTATAACCTGTACACGAAGAAAAAAGACTTCTATATTTTCCATACTCTATCTCTGATGAATGCACAAGTGCATGAAAACACCAAACCCCCAATACACTGTTCATTACACCCCTCTAATACACTCGGAAATTTAGAGAAAGATGGGGCAAAAACTGAGCCCCCTCCTCCCTCCCAAACCCCCAGAGTGTATTAGGGGAGTGTGTTGGGATGTGTAGCTGGTACACGAAGAAAAAAACACTTGTGCACTTTCCATGATTTTTTGTATTGCAGAATACACTGGTGCATGAGAATACAAACCCCTCAATACACTCTCCAATATACTCCTCCAAAACACTCGGGGGGTTTGGGGGGGGGAGGACGCTCAATGCCCCCCTCCCAAAATCGCGAGTGTATTAGGAGGGTGTATTCAAGAGTGTATTGGGGGATTGGTATTTTCATGAACTTTTGTATTCTGCAAAAAAACAGTATGGAAAATACACAAGTATTTTCTTTCTTTGTGTACCAACTACACATCCCTCTACACTCCTCCAATACACTTGGTGGGTTTGGGGAGGGGAGTGGGGAAGGGGGGCCTGACGTCCCCCCCCCCCTCCCTAAAAGTTGAGAGTGTATTTGGGAAGTGAATTAGAGAGTGTATTAAGAGTTGATACTTTCATACACTTGTGTACTCTACAAAGATAAAGTGTGGAAAAGACACAAGTCTTTTTTTTTCTTCGTGTACCTGCTACACAACCCAATACAATCCCGCAGCACACTTGGGGGTTGGGGGGAGGGGGCTTGACGTCCGACTTCTCCCCCTCCAAAGTCGCGAGTGTATTGGAGGGTGTATTGGAGAGTGTCTTACGGGTTTAATAGTTTTATGCACTTGTGTATTCTGTGGAGATAAAATATGGAAAATACATCAGTGTTTTTCTTCTTCGTGTACCAGTTGCACATCCTCGTACACTTTCTTAAGACACTCGGGGGGTTTGGGTGGGGGCCTCAATCCCCCCATCCAAAGTTGTAAGTGTATTGGGGAGAGGGTGTATTGAAGAGTACGTTGGAGGGTTGGTGCTTTCAAGCACTTACGTATTCTGCGGGGATGAAGTATGGAAAATACACAAGTGTTTTTTTCTTTATGTACCAGCAACACATCCCATTACACTCCCCTAATACACTCGGGGGGTTTGGGAGGGGGGCTCGATGTCCTGATCCGAACATTGAGGTACATCCATAGATGACTTTTTCCAATAAACAAAGCCACCACTGATGCCTAGGAAAGATGAAGACAAATAATGAAACAAGAAAATCTACCTACATAAATATCATAGGACATTAATAGGCAATCGTAAAGATAATGCGTAGATTTTGATTTTCTTCATGCATTTATGAAGCATTTTAAAATCACATTGTTTACAATCATTTTTCAACGTACTACCACTTTGTTCACAAATGAAAAAAAGGTCTCACAAGTGTATTCACCAAAGTAAACTTCCAAGAAGTAAATATACTACACGTGTTCAATGCATACATCCGATCGTGTATTCAAATGGCATGATTAATCATAACTCGCATCCGCTCCCAAAGATAGTACTTGGCCAGCTTCTTCAGTGTCTTGTCTTTGCCGAAGTTTCCTCATAGGCCGGTCTCGTGGCATTCCTCGAGCAGCATGCGTCACAAATCCCTGCTTGGGAGTATGACCACCTGTCGGGTGAATCTTTGTCGCCAATAGGGTGCGTCAAACCAGAACTTGGTTCTGTCCTATCCGTCGTGTAGCCCGTAATCGCGTGAGAACAGTTGCTGTAGATACAAGTATCGGTCCAGCTGTAAGGTTGCGATGTCGGCCATTACATCTGGCCGGCGGCTGAGCATGTGTGCTGGATTCTTTTCATGTCATAGTCGAATTTGGATTCAAGGAACTCCATCCATCGAGTCTGTCCACGGCAGAGATTTGGTTGCGTCTTCAGATATCTTATCGCATGTTGGTCCTTGCGGACGATACACCGCCAACATTCCAGATAGTACTGTCATGTTTTGAATGGGTGTACCACGACAAGCATTTCCTTCTCGTGTACCGCGTAATTCAACTCCGGTCCGTGTAGCTTGCATGACATATGAAATATCGGTAGTTCTCCACTGCCATTGTCTTGGAGGTGAATGGCTACAATGGCCCGATCTGAGGCATCGGTGGCCATGACATAGTCCGATGTTGGATCTGCTAATCGGAGGGCGGATGCTGAGGTTAGAGCATTTTGTGAAGTCATGAATGCTTCTTGTTTGTTGCCTCCCCAAGTCCACTCAATTATTTTAGTGAGATCGGAGAAAGGCAAAAACACTCTTGCATAGTCCCTCACAAATCAATGGTAGTAATTATAGAAATCCAAAAACACTTGGACATTTCAAACATTTGTCCACGTCGGCCAATCAGCAAATGCCACCATATTCCCGGGTCCATGCTGTTTCGTCCGTCGTTGATGTCGTGGCCCAAAAACTCGACCGAGCGGCGACCAAAGTCGCACCTTGAGAGTTTTCCATAGAATATCTCTCACTGTATAACCTCGAGCATTTTTTGGAGGTGTCCATTGTGTTCCTCTGGGGTGCGGTTGTACACCAGGATGTTGTTGACAAAGTCGTCAAGATAAGGCCGAAAAATGTTGTTCATCGTTTCCATTAATATCGCCGGGGCATTTGTGAGTCCGAACGGCATGATCGTAAACTCGAAGTACCCGTAGTGGGTTCAGAACACCATCTTCTTGATGTCGGCATTGGCAAATTTGATCTGGTGATATCCACTCTCTAGATCCATCTTCGTAAATTTTGTACCTCGAAGCTGATCGAAGAGTTTGTCGGCACGAGAGAGGGAATACCGGTTCTTGATAGGCATGTTGTTCAACGTCCGATAGTCTGCGCACATCCATATTTTTCCAGTTTTCTTTTTTTTTCGAATAGAATTGGCGTTACGTGGTGGTATGATGAACACCTGCCCCAACATCTCGTCCAGCTGTTGTTTGAGCTCGGTCAGCTCGTGTCGCACATCCGATAGGTATCTATGACAGTCGGTCTGCTGTCTTGATTCAACTCGATGTGATGGTCGATATTGAGTTTTGGCAGTAGCGTTTGCGGGAGTTTGTCCGGGAAGATGTCTACAAACTCTTGGATGAGAGATGCAAACTCTTCTGGAACCATTGTAAACTTATCTGTTGTGGTTGATGCTGTTGAGGGTGATGATTCAGCCGTCATGACTGCTCCCTCCTTTTCCGGTTCAACGTGGACAAGCCACTCATGAGCCCCTCATCAAATATAGTTCTTGGGTGCGTCCAGCGAGATCGGCAGGATTCGCTGTTGTTTCTTGGGTTCCGCCGCTTCCTCTTCTGCTTCCACTTCCGCTACATCTTCCGGCTCTTTTGCTCTGACGAGCGTCATTTGTTGTTTGGTGCCTACGATCTCCACGTAGACAGCTCCGCTGGTCCAGTCCACCTGCGTATTATATCGGTACAAGAAATCTCGCCCGAGGATGATTTTGTGGTCACCCATTGGACAGGACAGCCGGACCGTTATGTCCCGCAGATCCCATATGTAGTCGGGATGGCACACTCAGTTGACGGATTTTCAACCTTCCTTCAACCATTTTTCTTTCAAAGATTCCTAGCTCGATCGGAAAACCCAGGTTCTAAACCATGTTGTTGTGCAAGGCCCCTCCATCCAACAATGTTGGTACCGTTCGTCGACTCTTACAACCTCTCGGTTGAACTCTCAGAAGTATCACCAGTTGGTCGTCATTGTACCCCTTGTCGAACGTTTTGATGTCAGGTACCCTTGGGGATGATTTTAGCCATTCAGATGGGCAATCGTTTGGTGCAAATCACTCCTTGCGGATAAAAGTTGCGCCTTCTACTCCTGTCTTTTGTTCCTTCCTAACTCATTTTTCTGATTTACCCCCCTTGTTAGTCTGCTTTTTCCTCCCGCAGTTGCGAGCAATGTGACCAGGTCTTTCGTAGTTGTAGCAGATCCGTTGATCTTGCTGCTCGACGGCATCCACTTCCATCGGGGATGAGGAGTCCTCCGGCTGTGATTTTCTGCCACCACAATAATCGCGATTTTGGTGTCGCCAGCCGTAGGATTCCTAGATCCGAGCGTTGTAGTTGGCGCTGCCGTTTCTTTTGACTACTGCGATCATCCTCGGTTGATCACTTTGGATATCAAAGATGGTGATGTCGATGGATGACATGTTTGAGGCCATTGTTGTAGTGAAAGGAGAGCTCGCCCGAGACGAGCTCTCCTCAGTTCGACGGATGTCATGTTTGAGGCCATTGTTGTAGTGAAAGGAGAGCTCGTCTCGGGTGAGGTCATTGCCGGTGATGATCTCGTGGAATGTTCGCGTGTACTCGGTCATGATGGACTGCCGACGAAGTCATTGCAGCTTATATGAAACGTTAGATTTTTCGTTCAGTGGTCTGAAGCGTGTGAGTACTCTACGCGTAAAACATTCCGAGTTGTCGGGTGGCGTCAGCGTGTCTTGCAAATCAGGATTGATCTGCTCCAAGGGTAGAACGCAAGCGGTAGGCAATGTGAGATGGGCGTTATGGACCGTTGATGAGGCCCCACTGATCTCCTGCTTCCATTGGATGGTCCGGAGGTCGAACCACCAACTGAAGGCCATGCTGCGCAAAAGTGAGGTTCCGATATCAATTTTTGTTTGTCGTTGTTGACCCCAGCAGCGGTGAAGTACACCTCCAAACTCGTCAGCCACATCCTCACCGTTGGTCCTTTCAAAGCTGCAGGATCGAACAGCTCGGGGAGGGCCGGAAGAATTTTGGGTTCACTGAGCAGTTGAGAATTTCTCTCAATGGGCACCACCTCTCATGCGCTCGCATTGCGGAGAGCCTCCATTTCGGCGTTCAGTTGGTGGATGCGGTGTTGGTTGAGGCCCTCAACTGCCCATAGTTGTTGAGTCAGGTCCTCGTTGATACGAGCTTGTCGGCTGCCACCTGTTGTTCCACTAGCTCCATGTGAGGGGTTCGGCTGTGGCGGCTGCCCCTGGTTCGCAAAGCCCGAAGCCGAGTTTGCCGTTGACGTCGTTGGACCCGTGGTCGTGTAACCGGCCACGCCAGCCTTAGTCGTTGCTTGGGGGTTTGCTTGCATCATGAACTGTGCTTGTTGCTCCTCCATCGTCGGATTCATCGCCGAAAACCCGCTCCTGGTCGTCGGATGCGCCCGTTCCGATTACGTCGTGCGAGATGCGCTTCGAGTCATGCGAGGTAGTCCTCAAAATGAGTGAAGCTGTTGGTTGCCCCTTCAGTACCGATACACTTTGATACCAGTTTTTATGGAAGACAGAAGCGTAGATGGTGAACAGGGATATATGTGGGGTAGAACATGATTTGGGAATTTGTCGGACACATACAATGCCGAGAATAAGAATGAGGCATCTGTTGGATCATCGGCGTTTGAGCCCAGCGTAGCGTGTGAGGTCGCATCGTGAGTGGCTGCTTCGAGAAGCTACACAGTGAAATCGGGGGGCTTCAAAAACATTGGGGTGTGGTTTTACCTAGATCGATCGCCATCGAGAAGTTGAATGAACAATATCAAGGCATAGATATTATTTGCGACACTTTTGACGTTGCTTCTTAAAGGTGGTCGAAGATGTCTAAGGCTTTGAGAAGTGAACATTGCCAAAACGGGGTAGTTGGCCAAGATTGTTATGCCGAACGGAGCGTAGATGGTGAACAGGTAGAAGTCGCGAGGCAGAACATGATTTAGAATTTGGGACACTTGAGCAGTTTATAATGAGCGGTAAGTGTACTTCGATGACAAGTGTCAAAATGATCAAACATATGCATACAAGTGTTAAATAATGAATGTGGCATAGTCGGGGTCATTGGTTCGATCGTCGAGCGACGCGTGTGGAGTCGCGTCGTGAGTGGCGGGATTCAAGAAGCTCCACCGAGGAATCGGGGGCTTCGAGGATCGACGGTGAAGATGCAAGATCCATCTTTATAAATTGAGGTATGTCTCCATGCGTGGAGAAGTCGACTGAAAGGTCGTGTTACTTCTGTCGTAGATTCTCGAAAGTGGTCAAAGTTGTCAAAAAGTTTGGGAAGGTTTGCCAGAGGACGAGGGCAGTTGGCCGAATTGCCCTCGTCCGTTGGACTAAAAATTGGGGTCTCGACGCGCGGTGGGCTATTTGTATAATGACAAAAATGTCCACCCGGAAGATGAGGGACTCGTGTACGTCTGGTACGTAACACTTCCCCCCTTAAGTCGCGACGTCCTAGCGCACGTACAGACGTGGCCCGATGACGGTGGTAATAGCCATCAATTAGGTGATCAACGCCTCGAAGGTTGTCGTAGGGTTCCCAACTGTTATGCGCGGTGTCGTAGCTGTGCCACTTAACAAGATATTCTGTTGTCTTGCCTCCTCGTCGATGGCCAATGATGTCCTCGATGACGTATTCGGTGCCCTCGTCTACTAGTACAGGAGGAGGGGGAGGGACATTTCTGCCGAGAAAGTTCGCTCCAGGGTCTTAGTAGTGCTTGAGTCTGTTTATATGGAACACCGGATGAACTTGCATAGTGTCGAGGAGTTTGAGTCATGCAACCACGGGGGTTTGCATGCGCTCGATCTCAAACGGTCCCAACCAGCGGGGTTTGAGCTTTGAACAGTTGGCTCCGCGAAGTTTGATATTGGTCAAGCTGAGAAGGACTTTGTCGCCAACGGCAAATACATCATCGTTNCACTCAGTTGACGGATTTTCAACCTTCCTTCAACCATTTTTCTTTCAAAGATTCCTAGCTCGATCGGAAAACCCAGGTTCTAAACCATGTTGTTGTGCAAGGCCCCTCCATCCAACAATGTTGGTACCGTTCGTCGACTCTTACAACCTCTCGGTTGCACTCTCAGAAGTATCACCAGTTGGTCGTCATTGTACCCCTTGTCGAACGTTTTGATGTCAGGTACCCTTGGGGATGATTTTAGCCATTCAGATGGGCAATCGTTTGGTGCAGATCACTCCTTGCGGATAAAAGTTGCGCCTTCTACTCCTGTCTTTTGTTCCTTCCTGACTCATTTTTCTGATTTACCCCCCTTGTTGGTCTGCTTTTTCCTCCCGCAGTTGCGAGCAATGTGACCAGGTCTTTCGTAGTTGTAGCAGATCCGTTGATCTTGCTGCTCGACGGCATCCACTTCCATCGGGGATGAGGAGTCCTCCGGCTGTGATTTTCTGCCACCACAATAATCGCGATTTTGGTGTCGCCAGCCGTAGGATTCCTAGATCCGAGCGTTGTAGTCGGCGCTGCCGTTTCTTTTGACTATTGCGATCATCCTCGGTTGATCACTTTGGATATAAAAGATGGTGATGTCGATGGATGACATGTCTGAGGCCATTGTTGTAGTGAAAGGAGAGCTCGCCCGAGACGAGCTCTCCTCAGTTCGACGGATGTCATGTTTGAGGCCATTGTTGTAGTGAAAGGAGAGCTCGTCTCGGGCGAGGTCATTGCCGGTGATGATCTCGTGGAATGTTCGCGTGTACTCGGTCATGATGGACTGCCGCCGAAGTCATTGCAGCTTATATGAAACGTTAGATTTTTCGTTCAGTGGTCTGAAGCGTGTGAGTACTCTATGCGTAAAACATTCCGAGTTGTCCGGTGGCGTCAGCGTGTCTTGCCAATCAGGATTGATCTGCTCCAAGGGTAGAACGCAAGCGGTAGGCAATGTGAGACGGGCGTTATGGACCGTTGATGAGGCCCCACTGATCTCCTGCTTCCGTTGGATGGTCCGGAGGTCGAACCACCAACTGAAGGCCATGCTGCGCAAAAGTGAGGTTCCGATATCAATTTTTGTTTGTCGTTGTTGACCCCAGCAGCGGTGAAGTACACCTCCAAACTCGTCAGCCACATCCTCACCGTTGGTCCTTTCAAAGCTGCAGGATCGAACAGCTCGGGGAGGGCCGGAAGAATTTTGGGTTCACTGAGCAGTTGAGAATTTCTCTCAATGGACACCACCTCTCATGCGCTCGCATTGCGGAGAGCCTCCATTTCGGCGTTCAGTTCGTGGATGCGGTGTTGGTTGAGGCCCTCAACTGCCCATAGTTGTTGAGTCAGGTCCTCGTTGATACGAGCTTGTCGGCTGCCACCTGTTGTTCCACTAGCTCCATGTGAGGGGTTCGGCTGTGGCGGCTGCCCCTGGTTCGCAAAGCCCGAAGCCGAGTTTGCCGTTGACGTCGTTGGACCCGTGGTCGTGTAACCGGCCACGCCAGCCTTAGTCGTTGCTTGGGGTTTGCTTGCATCATGAACTGTGCTTGTTGCTCCTCCATCGTCGGATTCATCGCCGAAAACCCGCTCCTGGTCGTCGGATGCGCCCGTTCCGATTACGTCGTGCGAGATGCGCTGTCGATTCATGCGAGGTAGTCCTCAAGATGAGTGAAGCTGTTGGTTGCCCCTTCAGTACCGATACACTTTGATACCAGTTTTTATGGAAGACAGAAGCGTAGATGGTGAACAGGGATATATGTGGGGTAGAACATGATTTGGGAATTTGGGAAACAAACATTTTATGATCAGCGGTAAGTGCACTTCGATGGCAAGTGTCGAGTTTGTCGGACACATACAATGCCGAGAATAAGAATGAGGCATCTGTTGGATCATCGGCGTTTGAGCCCAGCGTAGCGTGTGAGGTCGCGTTGTGAGTGGCTGCTTCGAGAAGCTACACCGTGAAATCGGGGGGCTTCAAAAACATTGGGGTGTGGTTTTACCTAGATCGATCGCCATCGAGAAGTTGAATGAACAATATCAAGGCATAGATGTTATTTGTGACACTTTTGACGTTGCTTCTGAAAGGTGGTCGAAGATGTCTAAGGCTTTGAGAAGTGAACATTGCCAAAACGGGGTAGTTGGCCAAGATTGTTATGCCGAACGGAGCGTAGATGGTGAACAGGTAGAAGTCGCGAGGCAGAACATGATTTAGAATTTGGGACACTTGAGCAGTTTATAATGAGCGGTAAGTGTACTTCGATGACAAGTGTCAAAATGATCAAACATATGCATACAAGTGTTAAATTATGAATGTGGCATAGTCGGGGTCGTTGGTTCGATCGTCGAGCGACGCGTGTGGAGTCGCGTCGTGAGTGGCGGGATTCAAGAAGCTCCACCGAGGAATCGGGGGCTTCGAGGAATGACGGTGAAGATGCAAGATGCATCTTTACAAATTGAGGTATGTCTCCATGCGTGGTGAAGTCGACTGAAAGGTCGTGTTACTTCTGTCGTAGATTCTCGAAAGTGGTCAAAGTTGTCAAAAAGTTCGGGAAGGTTTGCCAGAGGGCGAGGGCAGTTGGCCGAATTGCCCTCGTCCATTGGACTGAAAATTGGGGTCTCGACGCGCGGTGGGCTATTTGTATAATGACAAAAATGTCCACCCGGAAGATGAGGGACTCGTGTACGTCTGGTACGTAACACTTCCCCCCTTAAGTCGCGACGTCCTAGCGCACGTACAGACGTGGCCCGGTGACGGTGGTAATAGCCATCAATTAGGTGATCAACGCCTCGGAGGTTGTCGTAGGGTTCCCAACTGTTATGCGCGGTGTCGTAACTGTGCCACTTAACAAGATATTCTGTTGTCTTGCCTCCTCGTCGATGGCCAATGATGTCCTCGATGACGTATTCGGTGCCCTCGTCCACTAGTACAAGAGGAGGGGGAGGGACATTTCTGCCGAGGAAGTTCTCTCCAGGGTCTTAGTAGTGCTTGAGTCTGTTTATATGGAACACCGGATGAACTTGCATAGTGTCGAGGAGTTTGAGTCATGCAACCACGGGGGTTTGCATGCGCTCGATCTCAAACGGTCCCAACCAGCGGGGTTTGAGCTTTGAACAGTTGGCTCCGCGAAGTTTGATATTGGTCAAGCTGAGAAGGACTTTGTCGCCAACGGCAAATACATCATCGTTGGATTGTCGACCGGCTGCTCCTTTCATTGCCGCTTGTGTCATTGCGAGCGTCTGTCGTGTTTTGTCCAAGATGGTGGAGAAATCTCGGTGTTGGACGTCAACCGCGGGAATGTTGTTCTGGCTTTGTAGTCCGGCTGGTGTGGCGGGAAGTTTGCCATACACCACTTCAAACGGGATTTTACGCGTTGCGGTGGAGATCACAGAATTGTATGCGATTTCGGCGGTCGGTATTTTTCGTGCCCAATCCTTCTCATGAGGTTCACATAGTGTTCAGAGAAGTTGTTCGAGCGTTTGATTTGTCCGCTCGGTTTGGCAGTCGGTTTGAGGATGGAATGTCGCTGAAAGCTAGATCCAATTGCCATAGCGAGTCATCAGTTCGCGTCAAAAATGGCTGGTGAATCGTCCGTCCCTGTCGCTCTTGGTGGTCCTTGGTACCCCGTGTAACCGCACGATGTTGTTTAGAAACGGCCTTGCTCTTCTTTCGGTGGTGAAGGTGGTCGTTGTCGGAATAAAATGAGACATTTTGGAAAACCTGTTGATGACTACGAGGATTGCGTCATATCCCTCGGGTGTGACTGGCAATCATGTGACGAAGTCCATGGATATGTCAGCCCACGGTTTTGTTGGAATGGGGAGCGGCTGCAGAAGTCCGGATGGCCGTGTGCAACGGGATTTTTGTCGTTGACTCGTGTCGCAATATTTACGGAAGTTGGCCACGTCGGTTTGCATCTTGTCCCACCAGTAGTATTTCGCCAGATTCTTCAGTGTCTTCTCATCTCCGAAATTTCCACCTAGACCTGTGTCGTGGCACTCTTCGAGCTGCATGCGGCGGAGTTCTTCGTTCGGGGGAGCGACCACCTGGCGAGTGAATCTTCGCCTCCAATAGGGTGTGTTGTACCAGAATTTTGCTTTGTCGTATCTGCCGTGCTTGTCGTAACCTCGTGCGAATAACTGCTCGAATTACGGATCCCGCAGTAGCTGTAGGATTGCTGCCTCAGCCATCAGATCTGGTCGGTGGCTGAGCGCGTCTGCGGGGTTGGTTTTTCCTGGTCGGTACTCGACATCGTAGTCGAACCTGGATTCAAGGAACTCCAACAATCGGGTTTGACGTCGACTGAGGTTCGGCTGTGTCTTCAAATGTTTTAGCGCATATTCTAGCGGTGGTCGGTGTGTACGATGCATCGGCGACATTTAAGATAGCGCCACCATGTCTTAAATGCATGTACGACCGCTAGCATTTCTTTCTCATGTATGGCCTAGTTGAGTTCCGGTCCTCGCAGTTTTCTTGACATGTATGCGACCGACTGCTCTCCATTGCCATGGTCTTGAAGGAGGACCGTGCCGATGGATCGATCTGAGGCTTCCATAGCCATGACGCAGTCAAGCGTTGGATCGGCGAATAGTAGGGCTGGCATCAAGGTCGGAGCATTCCGCAAAGCGGTGAACGCTTCTTGGTTGATGTCTCCCCACCACCACTCATTTTCTTTTCGAGTGAGGTCAGAGAAAGGCACTGACACGCGGGCGTAATCCCGTAAGAAACGCTGGTAGTAATTGCCGAATCGGAGAAATAAATGAATGTCTCGAACGTTAGTCGGTGTCGACCAATTAGCGATTGCTGCCACTTTTTCCGATCCATGGTAATCCGTCCGTCATTGATGAGGTGTCCCAAAAACTCGATCGAACGGCAACCGAAGTCACACTTCGAGAGTTTTCCGAAAATTTTCTCGCTTTGTAAAACTTTGAGAACTTTTCGAAGATGTCCATCATGCTTGTCCCGGTTGCGGCTATACATCAGGATGTCGTCGAGGTACAGCAAGACAAAATCGTCGAGGTATGGGCGGAATGTACTATTCATCGCCGCCATGAACGTCGCCGGGAAATTTGTAAGTCCGAACGGAGTTACCGTGAACTCGAAATGCCCGTAACGAGTTCGAAACGCCGTCTTCTTGATGTCGGTATCTGCCATGTGAATCTGGTGATAACCGATGCGTACGTCGATTTTGGTGAAAACTTGAGCTCCTCGGAGTTCATCCAAAAGTTCTTCGGCTCGGGGAAGAGGGTAGCGGTTCTTGATGGTAGCGTCGTTCAACGGCCGGTAGTCCACGCATATCCGCATTTCACCTCTTTTCTTTTTCACAAACAGTACTGGTGTGACATATGGTAATATAGATAGGCGGATGAACCCCTGACCAAGCATTTCGTTGAGCCGCTTTTTCATCTCCGTCCGCTCGTGATCGCTCATCCGATAAGTCCCTTAAATTGTGGATCAGCTGCCCGGTTTTAGCTCGATGCGATGGTCGATGTCACGTTGAGGTGGTAGGGCTTTTGGGAGTGCGTCCAGGAAGACGTTCGCAAGCTCTTGAATGAGTGGTGCGAACTCTTCAGATACCATTGGGAACTTTGTTGATGCCGATGAGGCCGATGAGGCTGGTGAGGCCAATGAGGCCGATGAGTCAGCTGCTGCCACTTCCGTGTCCTCCATTGGCTTGAGATGTATGAGCCACACACGAGCTCCTCGTCGTACGCAGTACTTGGCCACGTTGAACAGTATCGACTACACAGGTTGTCGCTTTTCAGCTGCTGCGGCTTCCTTTGTTGCTTCCTTTGCTGATTCCGCTGTCGTCTTCCGTCTCACGCGTGGAAGTTGTCGCTTGGCACCGTCTATTTCCGCGTAGACATTGTCGCTGTTCCAGTTGATCTATGGATTGTGCCGGTATAAAAAATCACGTCCGAGAATGATTTTGTGGTCACTCATTGGACAAGACCTCCAGACTGTTACATCTCGCAGATCTCCCGCTTATAGTCGTAGTGGTTCTCGGAGTCTCCGTATTTACAATCTCCTGTCTATGATCTTTCCTTCAAACACCCCTGGTTCGGTCTGCAAACCCAACTTGCGAACCATGTCGTTGCTTACGAAACTGTGAGAAGCTCCTCCATCCAATAGTGCCAGTACCGTTCTGCGACTGTTGCATCCTCGAGGTTGAACGTTTCACAGTATCGCCGGTTGGTCGACTTCGTACCCCTTGTCGAACTTTGCGATCTGAGAAACCATCCGCGGCATCGTAGGCCGTTGAGATGGGTGATCGTTCGGCGCACATCGTCCCTCACAGACAAGAGTCGCGCCTTTCAATCCTGCCCTTTGCCGTTTGCCGACTCACTTTGCTGCGACTTTCCCCCCTTGTTGGCCTGCTGCTTGCTCTGACAGTTGCAAGCGATGTGCCCGACTTTTCCGCAATCGTGGCATGTGCGTGTTTCTCTCTGGTTGATGGCGTTCACGTCCATCGGAGTCGAGGATTCCCCCAAAAGGATTTTTTCCGTTTCCATAATAATTGTGGTTGGGAGGTCGCCAGCCGTAGGTTTCCTGGATCCGAGCGTTGTATTCGGCGTTGTCGATCCTTTCTGCTGTTGCGATCTTCCGCGGTAAGTTGTTTTGGATCATGGCAATTGCTCGTTGGATTTCTCATTTCAGACCGTTGTAGTGAAAACAGCGCTCGTCTGGGACGATGTCTGCACCAGTGATGATCTCGCGGAATCTCCGCGCATACTCTGCCATGTTGGACTTCAAACGGAGACGCTGGAGCTTGTACCATGCGTCAGACTTCTCATTCAGTCACCCATGCGAGCATCGCGTGGAGAACTCGTTCCAGTCGGTTGGTGGTGTCAACACGTCTTGCAATTGCGGGTTAATCTGCTCCAAGGGTAGAACGCCCGCAGTCGGCGATATGAGACGGGCACCGTTGGCCGTCGATGAAGGCTCGCCGGTCTCCTGCTGCTGTTGGATGGCCTTTAGATCAGACCACCAACTTAGCGTCGTGCCACACAAAAGCGCGGTCACGAGGTCAATCTTTGTTTGTTCGCCGTTCATCCCAGCAGCGGTGAAGTACACCTCCAGACTCGTCAACCACATCCGAACCGTCGGTGCTTTGGAATTTGCCGGATCAAAAGGCTCTAGTGGGGCCGGGCGAATTCTAAGTTCGTTCGAGAGTTGGGGTTTTCTCTCGACAAGCACCGCTTCTTGTGCGCTTGCATTGCAAAGAGCCCCCATCGGGACGTTGAGCTGTTGGAACAGATGGCTGTTGATCCCCTCGAGCACGAAGATACGGTTCGCCAGCTCCTTGTTGATTCGCGCCTGTCGTTCGGTGCCACCTGTCGTTGACAAGGCTGTCGGTAGGGGCGACCGGTTTACCGTCGTTGGATTCGCGACCGGGTTGGTCGTCGGAGCCGTAGGGATTGATCCAGCTGTCGTGTAGCCTGCCACGCCAGCGTTTGCTTCCACTTCAGGATTCGCGTGCATAGGGACGTTCTGCTCCTCCATCGCCAAAATCATCGCTGAAGACCCGCTGGTGGTCGTCGGATGCGCTTGCTCATTTTACGTCATAGTCGCGAAGTCTGCGAAGTCTTGTCGTGCGAGATGAGCTGATGGCTTGTGGGAGGTAGTCCTTCGGATGGGTAAAGTAGTCGGATGCCTCTCCAGCACCGTTGCGCTCTGATACCAAGTGTTGTGCCGAACGGAGCGTAGATGGTGAACAGATAGAAGTTGCGAGGCAGAACACGATTGAGAATTTGGGACACTTGAGCAATTTATAATTAGCGGTAAGTGTACTTCGATGACAAGTGTCAAAATGATCGAACATATATGTACAAGTGTTGAGTTACGAATGAGGCATAGTCGGGGTCGTTGGGTCTATCCTTGAGCAACGCGTATGGAGTCGCGTCGTGAGTGGTCGGATTCGAGAAATTCCGCCGAGGAATCCGGGGCTTCGATGATCAACGGGGAAGATGCAAGATGCATCTTTATGAATCGAGATATGTCTCGATGCGTCGAGAAGTCGACTGAAAGGTCATGTTACTTCTGTTGTAGATTCTCGAAAGTGGTTGAAGTTGTCAGAAAGTTCGGGAAGGTTCGCCGGAGGGCGAGGGCAGTTGGCCGAATTGCCCTCGTCCGTACGAGTGAAAATCGGGGTCTCGACGCACAGTGGGCTATTTGTGTAATGACAGAAATGCCCACTCGGAAGATGAGGGACTCGTGTATGTCTGGTATGTAACAAAGATGCCCTCGGTTGGATGACATAAAAATCTAGAAGTCGCAGCGCAGTAGGCCATGAAAGTAATGAGAATCATGTCCATGCGCAAGCATTAGGGAATCGTGTATGTCTGGTACGTAACACAAGGGTTGTTGTGCGTACGTGGGTGAGATCGATGGTGGTGGGGAAGTGGAAATGAAAATTAGTCGGATCCAATACTTAGGGGCAACTTGGCGGTCCGGATCTGCGTCGCAAAAATGCATATCAAACTTTGAACGCTGATCAGGATTTGCGGGCTCATCATTTAAGCAGTGGTCCCGCAGGTCTCTGGCTCAAATCAGCACCGATAATCTAGCAAGCCGAAGGTTGTCTTGGATGGTCGAAAGCCGCGTCCACGCTCAAATAATTTGCGCATACATGCATTTTTTCTATTCGAGCGCTGAATACAGTTTTTGGCCAGAGAGCTGAGGTTTTATGTCACCCAATACAAAATAAAAAGGCTAGGAACACGGCATGACGAATATTTATGCAAGTTTGAAAGACAGGGCTGATGGTCACGTGTTTTTCACATGGTGAATATGTAGTATATGCAGGTGAGGAATGTGGGGTATCTGATGATTTTGAAATGTCTTGTTTGGATGTAGAGGTGATTTTCTGCTTATCCTGGATATTTCAGTTGTATCGAGAATTCTGTGGACGTGGTCACTCCCCCCTACATATTATTCCGTCTGAACTGTTTATGATTGTTTCGTCTTCGACGTCTGCTTGCGCTGTCGGCTGAGAGCTTGATCTGACTGCTCCATTGTAGGTTTGAACGTCGAACTGAGAAGGTGAGAGAGGTGCATCAGCAGGGTTGACGTCATTATCGAGGATTCTGTCGTAGGCGCTTGCGTGCTTCACGCTCATGCCACATGCGTTCGCGTCGCACCCCCTTAAGTTGTACTCTTTTGCGACGTTCGCGATTGTCTTCCAACATCGCTCGCCCCAA
>SZWC01016294.1:42446-54830 GCA_023375785.1 Penium margaritaceum
GCACAGGCGCAGGTACCCTAGGCACAGGCGTAGGTAACCTATGCACAGTCGCAGGCACCCCATGCACAGGCGCAGGTACCCTAGGGACAGGCGCAGGTACCCAAGGCACAGGCGCAGGTACCCTAGGCACAGGCGCAGGAACCCCCGACACAAGCGCAAGTACCCTATGCACAGGCGCAGGCACCTCGGGCACACGTACAGGTACCCTAGGGACAGGCGCAGGTACCCTAGGCACAGGCGCAGTGACCCAAAGCAAAGGCGCACGTACCCTAGGCACATGTGTAGGTACCCTAGGCACAGGCGCAGGTACCATATGGACAGGCGCAGTTTCATGAGGAATAGGGGCAGGTTCCCTAGGCACAGGCACAGGTACCCTAGGGACAGGCGCAGGTGCCCTAGGCACAGGCGCAGGTAATCTGGGCACAGGCGCAGGTACCCTAGGCACAGGTGCAGGTACCCTAGGGACAGGCGCACGTACCCTAGGCACAGGCGCAGGTAACCTGGGCACGGGCGCATGTACCCTAAGCACTGGCGCAGGTACCCTAAGCACTGGCGCAGGTAACCTAGGCACAGGCGCAGGTACCCTAAGCATAGGCGCAGGTACCCTAGGCACAGGCGCAAGTACCCTATGCACAGTCGTAGGCATTCCAGGCACAGGCGCAGGTACCCTAGGCACAGGCGCAGGTACCGTATGCACAGGCGCATGTACCCTAGGCACAGGCGCAGGCACCCCAGGCACAGGCGCAGGTACCCTGGGGACAGGCGCAGGTACCCTAGGCATAGGCGCAGATACCCCAGGCACAGGGGCACGTACCCTAGGGGCAGACGTAGGTACCCGAGGCACAGGCGCAGGAACCCTAGGCACAGGCGCAAGTACCCTAGGCATAGGCGCAGATACCCCAGGCACAGGGGCACGTACCCTAGGGGCAGACGTAGGTACCCGAGGCACAGGCGCAGGAACCCTAGGCACAGGCGCAAGTACCCTAGGCATAGGCGCAGATACCCCAGGCACAGGGGCACGTACCCTAGGGGCAGACGTAGGTACCCGAGGCACAGGCGCAGGAACCCTAGGCACAGGCGCAAGTACCCTAGGCATAGGCGCAGATACCCCAGGCACAGGGGCACGTACCCTAGGGGCAGACGTAGGTACCCGAGGCACAGGCGCAGGAACCCTAGGCACAGGCGCAAGTACCCTAGGCATAGGCGCAGATACCCCAGGCACAGGGGCACGTACCCTAGGGGCAGACGTAGGTACCCGAGGCACAGGCGCAGGAACCCTAGGCACAGGCGCAAGTACCCTAGGCATAGGCGCAGATACCCCAGGCACAGGGGCACGTACCCTAGGGGCAGACGTAGGTACCCGAGGCACAGGCGCAGGAACCCTAGGCACAGGCGCAAGTACCCTAGGCATAGGCGCAGATACCCCAGGCACAGGGGCACGTACCCTAGGGGCAGACGTAGGTACCCGAGGCACAGGCGCAGGAACCCTAGGCACAGGCGCAAGTACCCTAGGCATAGGCGCAGATACCCCAGGCACAGGGGCACGTACCCTAGGGGCAGACGTAGGTACCCGAGGCACAGGCGCAGGAACCCTAGGCACAGGCGCAAGTACCCTAGGCATAGGCGCAGATACCCCAGGCACAGGGGCACGTACCCTAGGGGCAGACGTAGGTACCCGAGGCACAGGCGCAGGAACCCTAGGCACAGGCGCAAGTACCCTAGGCATAGGCGCAGATACCCCAGGCACAGGGGCACGTACCCTAGGGGCAGACGTAGGTACCCGAGGCACAGGCGCATGTACCATAGGAATAGGCGCAGTTACCCTATGAATATGGGCAGGTTCCCTAGGCACAGGCACAGGTACCCTAGGGACAGGCGCAGGTACTCTAGGCACGGGCGTAGGTACCCTAAGCACAAGCGTAGGTACCCTAGGCACAGGCGCAGGTACCCTAGGCATAGGCGCAGGTACCCCAGGCACAGGGGCACGTACCCTAGGGGCAGGCATAGGTACCCGAGGCACAGGCGCATGTACCATAGGAATAGGCGCAGTTACCCTATGAATATGGGCAGGTTCCCTAGGCACAGGCACAGGTACCCTAGGGACAGGCGCAGGTACCCTAGGCACAGGCGCATGTACCATAGGAATAGGCGCAGTTACCCTATGAATATGGGCAGGTTCCCTAGGCACAGGCACAGGTACCCTAGGGACAGGCGCAGGTACCCTAGGCACAGGCGCAGGTAACCTGGGTACAAGCGCAGGTATCCTAGGCACAGGCGCAGGAACCATAGGGACAGGCCACGTACCTTAGGCACAGGCGCGGGTAACCTGGGCACGGGCGCAGGTATCCTGGGCACGGGCACAGGTACCCTAGGCACAGGTGCGGGTAACCTAGGCACAGGCACAGGTACCCTAGGCACACGCGCAGGTAACCTAGGCACAGGCGCAGGAACCATAGGGACAGGCACATGTACCGTAAGCATAGGCGCAGGTACCCTAGGCACAGGCGCAGGTACCCTAGACACAGGCGCAGGTACCCTAGGCTCATGCGCAGGTACCAAAGGCACATGCGCACGTACCCTAGGCACAGGCGCAGGTACCCAAGGCACAGGCGCACGTACCCTAGGGACAGGCGAAGGTACCCTAGGCACAGGCGCAAGTACCCTAGGCACAGGCACAGGTACCCTAGGCACAGGTGTAGGTACCTTAGGCACAGACGCAGGTACCCTAGGTACAGGCGCACGTACCCTAGGCACAGGCGCAGGTACCCTAGGCACAGGCACAGGTACCCTAGGCACAGGTGTAGGTACCTTAGGCACAGACGCAGGTACCCTAGGTACAGGCGCACGTACCCTAGGCACAGGCGCAGGTACCCTAGGCACAGGCGCAGGTAACCTGGGCACAGGCGCATGTACCCTAGGCACAGGCGCAGGTAATCTAGGCACATGCATAGGTACCCTAGGCATAGGCGCAGGTACCCTTGGCACAAGCGCAGGTACCGTAGGAAGAGGCGCAGGTACCCTAGGCACAGGCGCAGGTACCCTAGGCACAAGCGCAGGTACCCTAGGCACAGGCGCAAGTACCCTGGGGACAGGCACAGGTACCCTAAGCACAGGCGCAGGTACCGTAGACACAAGCGCAAGAACCCGTAGCATGGGCGCAGGTACCCTAGGCACAAGCGCAGGAACCCTAAGCACAAGGGCAGGTACCCTAGGCACATGCGCAGGTACCCTAAGCACAGGCGCAGGTACCCTAGGCACAGGCGCAGGTACCCAAGGCATAGGCGCAGGTACCCTATGCATAGGCGCAGGTACCCTAGGCACAGGCGCAGGTACCCTCGGCACAGGCACATGTACCCTAGGCACAGGCGCAGGTACCCTAGGCACAGGCGCGGGTACCGTAGGAAAACCAAAGCCAAGTGACAGAGGGTCCAAAGCCGGGTCACATAAACCAAAGACGAGTCACTAAAACCAAAGCCGGAACACAGAAACCAAAACCGGGTCACAGAAGCCAAAAACCGGATTACAGAAACCAAAGCCGGGTCATAAACACCAAAGCCGGGTCAAAGAAACAAAAGCCGGGTCACATAAACCAAAGCCGGGTCATAGAAACCAAAGCCGGGTCACAGAAACCAAAGCCAGGTCACAGGAACCAAAGCCGGGTCACGGAAACCGGAGTCGGGTCACACAAACCAGAGCCGGGTCACACAAACCAAAGCAGGGTCACACAAACCAAAGCCCAGCCACATAAACCAAAGCCGGGTCACATAAACCGAAGCCGGATCACAGTAACAAAATCTGGGTCACAGTAACCAAAGCCGGGTCACAGAAACCGAACCGGGTCACAAAAACCAAAGCCGGGCCACACAAATCAAAGCCGGGTCACATAAACCAAAGCCGGGTCACATAAACCAAAGCCGGGTCACAGCAACCAAAGCCGGGTCACATTAACCAAAGTCAGGTCACATAAACTAATGCCGGGTCACATCAACCAAAGCCAAGTCACGGAAACCAAAGCCGGAGCACAGAAACCAAAGCCCGGTCAAAGAAACCAAAGCCAGGTCACAGAAACCAAAGCCGGGTCTTATAATCCAAAGCCGGATCACAGAAACATAAGCCGGGTCACAGCAACCAAAGCCAGGTCACAGAACCAACGACGGGTCAAAGAAACCAAAGCCAGGTCACAGAAACCAAAGCGGTGTCACATAAACAAAAGCCAGGTCACAGAAACCAAAGCCCGGTCACAGAAACCAAAACCGGGTCCCATAAACCAAAGCCGGGTCACAAAAACCACACCGGGTCACAAAACGAAAGCCGGGTCATAGAAACCAAAGCCGGGTCACAGAAACCAAAGGGGTCACAAAACGCAAAGACGGGTCAGAGAAACCAAAACCGGGTCATAGAAACCAAAGCCAGGTCACAAAAACCAAAACCGGATCACACAAACCAAAGCCGGGTCACAGAAACTCAAGCTGGGTCACAGAAACCAAAGCCGGGTCACAGAAACCAAAGCCGGGTCACATAAACCAAAGCCGGGTCACAGATACCAAAGTCGGGTCACAGAAACCAAAGTCGGGTCACATAAACCAAAGTCGGGTCACAGAAGCCAAAGCTGGGTCACTGAAACCAAAGCCGGGTAACATAAACCATAGTCGGGTCACATAAACCAAATCCGGATCACAAAAACCAAAGCGGGGTCAGAGCAACCAAAGCTGGGTCACAGAAACCAAAGCCGGGACACAGAAACCAAAGCCGGGTGACAGAGACCAAAGCCGGGTCACAGACACCAGAGCCGGGTCACAAAAACCAAAGCCGGGTCACAGAAACCAAAGCCGGGTCACAGAAACCAAAGCCGGGTCACAGAAACCAAAGCCGGGTCGCAGAAACCAAAGCCGGGTCATAGAAACCAGAGCCGGGTCACACAAACCAGAGCTGGGTCACACAAACCAAAGAAGGGTCACAGAAACCAAAGCCTGGCCACAAAAAAACAAAGCCGGGTCACAGAAACCAAAGCCGGGTCACAGAAACCAAAGCCGGGTCACAGTAACCAAAGCCGGGTCACAGAAAACAAAGCCAGTTCATAGAAACAAAAGCCAAGTCACGAAAAACAAAGCCGGGAC
This sequence comes from Penium margaritaceum, assembly GCA_023375785.1. Taxonomy (NCBI): domain Eukaryota; kingdom Viridiplantae; phylum Streptophyta; class Zygnematophyceae; order Desmidiales; family Peniaceae; genus Penium; species Penium margaritaceum. Next base: position 47,564 of record SZWC01016294.1, read on the forward strand.
ACAGAAAGCAAAGCAGGGTCACACAAACCAAAGCCGGTTCACAGAAACCAAAGCCAGGTCAGAGAAACGAATTCCGGGTCACAAAAACCAAAGCCGGGTCACAGAAACCAAAGCCAGGTCACAGAAACCAAAGTCGGGACACAGAAACCAATGCCGGGTCACATAAACCAAAGCCAAGTCACGGAAACCAAAGCCGGGTCACAGAAACCAAAGCCGGGTCATAGAAACCAAAGGCGGGTCACAGAAACCAAAGCGGGGTCACGGAAACCAAAGCCGGGTCACAGAAACCAGAGCCGGGTCACAGAACCCAAAGTCGGGTCACAGAAACCAAGGCCGGGTCACATAAACAAAAGCCGGGTCAGAGAAACCAAAGCCGGGTCACAGAAACCAGAGCCGGGTCACAGAACCCAAAGTCGGGTCACAGAAACCAAGGCCGGGTCACATAAACAAAAGCCGGGTCAGAGAAACCAAAGCCGGGTCACAGAAACCAGAGCCGGGTCACAGAACCCAAAGTCGGGTCACAGAAACCAAGGCCGGGTCACATAAACAAAAGCCGGGTCAGAGAAACCAAAGCCGGGTCACAGAAACCAGAGCCGGGTCACAGAACCCAAAGTCGGGTCACAGAAACCAAGGCCGGGTCACATAAACAAAAGCCGGGTCAGAGAAACCAAAGCCGGGTCACAGAAACCAGAGCCGGGTCACAGAACCCAAAGTCGGGTCACAGAAACCAAGGCCGGGTCACATAAACAAAAGCCGGGTCAGAGAAACCAAAGCCGGGTCACAGAAACCAGAGCCGGGTCACAGAACCCAAAGTCGGGTCACAGAAACCAAGGCCGGGTCACATAAACAAAAGCCGGGTCAGAGAAACCAAAGCCGGGTCACAGAAACCAGAGCCGGGTCACAGAACCCAAAGTCGGGTCACAGAAACCAAGGCCGGGTCACATAAACAAAAGCCGGGTCAGAGAAACCAAAGCCGGGTCACAGAAACCAGAGCCGGGTCACAGAAACCAAAGCCGGATCACATAAACCAAAGCCGGGTCACAGAAACCAGAGCCGGGTCACAAAAACTAAAGCTAAGTCACATAAACCAAAGCCGGTCACGGAAACCAAAGCCGGGTCATAGAAGCCAAAGCCGGATCACATAAACCAAAGCCGGGTCACATAAACCAAAGCCGGGTCACAGAACCCAAAGCCGGGTCACAAAAACCAAAGCCGGGTCACATAAACCAAAGACGGGTCACAGAATCCACAGTCGGGTCACATAAACCAAATCCGGAACACACAAACCAAAGCGGGGTCACAGCAACCAAAGTTGGGTCACATAAACCAAAGCCGGGACACAGAAACCAAAGGCAGGTCACAGAGACCAAAGCCGGGTCAGAGACACCAAAGCCGGGTCACATAAACCAAAGCCGGGTCAAATAAACCAAAGCCGGGTCACAGAAACCAAAGCCGGGTCACAGAAACCAAAGCCGGGTCACAGAAACCAGAGCCGGGTCACACAAACCAGAGCCAGGTCACACAAACCAAAGCCGGGTCACATAAACCAATGCCTGGCCACAAAAACCAAAACCGGGTCACTAAAACCGAAGCCGGATCACAGTAACAAAACCTGGGTCACAGTAACCAAAGCCGGGTCACATAAACTAAAGCTGGGTCACAAAAACCAAAGCCGGGTCACAGATATGAAAGCTGGGTCACAGAAACCAAAGCCGGGTCACAGAAACCAAAGCCAGGTCACAGAAACCAAAGTTGTGCCTAGGGTATGTGGACCTTTGCTTAGGGTACCTGCGCCTGTTCCTATGGTGCCTGTGCGTGTGCCTAGTGTACTTGCGCCTGTGCCTAAGGTACCTGCGCCTGTGCCTAGGGTACCTGCGCCTGCCCCTATGATACCTGCGCCTGTGCCTAGGGTACCTGCTCCTGTCCCTAGGGTACATGCGCCTGTGCCTTGGGTACCCGCTCTAGTGCGTCACACTTTGGCACTAGAGCGTCATGCTTTGACACTAGAGCGTCACACTTTGGCAATATAGCGTCACACTTTGGCAATAGAGCGTCACACTTTGGCAATATAGCGTCACACTTTGGCAATAGAGCGTCACACTTTGGCACTGGCGCTTCACACTTTGGCACTGGAGCGTCACACTATGGCACTAGACCTTCACACTTTGGTACTAGAGCGTCACACTTTGGCACTTGAGCGTCACACTTTGGCACTAGAGTCTCACACTTTGGCACTATACTTTCGAACTTTGGCACTAGAGCGTCACACTTTGGCACTAGAGCGTCACACTCGTGCAATAGAGTGTCGGACTTTGGAACTAGAGTATCACACTTTGGGACTAGAGCGTCACACTTTGGTACTAGAGCGTCACAATTTGGCACTAGAGCATCACACTTTGGCACTAAAGATTCACACTTTGGCACAAGAGCGTCACACTTTGGCACTATAGTGTAACAATTTGGCACTAGAGCATCACACTTTGGCATTATAACTTCAAACTTTGGCACTAGAGTGTCAGACTTTCGCACTACAGTGTCACACTTTGGAACTAGAGCGTCACACTTTGGCACTAGAGCATCACTCTTTGGCACTATAGTCTCAAACTTTGGCACTAGAACCTCACACTTCGGCACTAGAGCATCACACTTCGGCACTAGTGCGTCACACTTTGGCACTAGAATATCACACTTTGGCACTAGAGCATCACACTTTGGCATTAGAGCGTCACAATCTGGCACTAGAGCATCACACTTTGGCACTAGCGCTTCACACTTTGGCACTAGAGCGTCACATTGTGGCACTAGACCTTCACACTTTGGCACTAGAGCGTCACACTTTGGTACAAGATAGTCACAGTTTGGCAATAGAGCATCACACGTTCGTACTCGAGCGTAACACTTTGGCACTAGATTTTGAACTTTGGCACTAGAGCGTCACACTTTGGCACTACAGCATCACACGTTGGCACTGAGCGTCACACTTTGGCACTAGAGCGTCACACTTTGGCACTAGAGCATCTCACTTTGGCACCAGAGCTCCACAGTTTGGCACTATAGCGTCACACTTTGGCACTACATCGTCACACTTTAGCACTAGAGTTCCACACTTTGGCACTAGAGCAACACACTTTGACACTAGAGCGTCACACTTTGGCCCTAGAGCGTCACAATTTGGCACTCGAGCTTCACACTTTGGCACTAGAGCGTCATGCTTTGACACTAGAGCGTCACACTTTGGTACTAGAGCGCCATACTTTGGCACGAGAGCTTCACACATTGGTACTAGAGATTCACACTTTGGCATTAGAGCGTCACTCTTTGGCACTAGAGCATCACACTTTGACACTAGAGCGTCACACTTTGGTACTAGAGCGCCATACTTTGGCACGAGAGCTTCACACATTGGTACTAGAGATTCACACTTTGGCATTAGAGCGTCACTCTTTGGCACTAGAGCATCACACTTTGACACTAGAGCGTCACACTTTGGTACTAGAGCGCCATACTTTGGCACGAGAGCTTCACACATTGGTACTAGAGATTCACACTTTGGCATTAGAGCGTCACTCTTTGGCACTAGAGCATCACACTTTGACACTAGAGCGTCACACTTTGGTACTAGAGCGCCATACTTTGGCACGAGAGCTTCACACATTGGTACTAGAGATTCACACTTTGGCATTAGAGCGTCACTCTTTGGCACTAGAGCATCACACTTTGACACTAGAGCGTCACACTTTGGTACTAGAGCGCCATACTTTGGCACGAGAGCTTCACACATTGGTACTAGAGATTCACACTTTGGCATTAGAGCGTCACTCTTTGGCACTAGAGCATCACACTTTGACACTAGAGCGTCACACTTTGGTACTAGAGCGCCATACTTTGGCACGAGAGCTTCACACATTGGTACTAGAGATTCACACTTTGGCATTAGAGCGTCACTCTTTGGCACTAGAGCATCACACTTTGACACTAGAGCGTCACACTTTGGTACTAGAGCGCCATACTTTGGCACGAGAGCTTCACACATTGGTACTAGAGATTCACACTTTGGCATTAGAGCGTCACTCTTTGGCACTAGAGCATCACACTTTGACACTAGAGCGTCACACTTTGGTACTAGAGCGTCACACTTTGGCACTAGAGCGTCACACTTTGGCAAAAGAGTGTCACACTTTGGAACTAGAGCGTCACACTTTGGCACTAGAGCGTCACACTTTGGTACTAGAGCGCCATACTTTGGCACGAGAGCATCACACATTGGCACTAGAGATTCACACTTTGGCATTAGAGCGTCACACGTTGGCACTAGAGTGTCACACTTTGGCACTATAGTGCACACTTTGGCACTAGAGCTTCAACCTTTGGCACTAGAGCGTCAGACTTTGGCACTACAATATCACACTTTGGCACTAGAGATTCACACTTTGGCATTAGAGCGTCACACGTTGGCACTAGAGTGTCACACTTTGGCACTATAGTGCACACTTTGGCACTAGAGCTTCAACCTTTGGCACTAGAGCGTCAGACTTTGGCACTACAATATCACACTTTGGCACTAGAGCGTCACACTTTGGCACTAGAGCATCACACTTTGGCACTAGAGCTCCAAATGTTGGCATAAGAGCGTCACAACTTGGCATTAGAGCGTCTTTCTTTGGCACTAGAGCATCACACGTTTGGCACTAGAGCATCATACGTTGGCACTAGACCTTCACACTTTGGCACTAGACCGTCACACTTTGGCACTAGATCGTCACTCTTTGGCACTAGAGCGTCACACTATGGCTCTACAGCTTCATACTTTGGCACTAGAGCGTCACACTTTGGCACTAGAGTCTCGAATTTTGGCACTAGAGCGTCACATTTTGGCACTAGAGCGTCACACTTTGGCACTAGAGTCTCGAATTTTGGCACTAGAGCGTCACATTTTGGCACTAGAGCGTCACACTTTGGCACTAGAGCGTCTCATTTTGGCACTAGAGCGTCACACTTTGGCACTAGAGCGTCACACTTTGGTACTGGAGCATCATACTTCGACATAAGAGCTTTACACTTTGGCACTATAGCTTCACACTTTGGCACTAGAGCGTCACACTTTGGCACTAGAGCATCGCACTTTGGCACTACAGTGACACACTTTGGTACTATAGCGTCGTCCTTTGGCACAAGAGCGTCACACTTTGGGACTAGAGCGTCACACGTTGGCACTGGAGCATCACACTTTGGCACTAGAGCATCACACTTTGGCACTAGAGTGTCACACTTTGGCACTAGAGCGCAACACTCTAGCACTAGCGCTTCACACTTTGGCACTAGACCGTCACATTGTGGCACTATACCTTCACACTTTGGTACTGGAGCATCACACTTTGGCACTAGAGCTTCACACTTTGGCACTAGAGCCTCACACTTTGGCACTTTAGTGTCACACTTGGGCACTAGAGTTTCAAGCTTTGGCACTAGAGTGTCACACTTTGGCACTAGAGCGTCACACTTTGGCACTAGAGCCTCACACTTTGGCACTAGAGTTTTGAGCTTTGGCACTAGAGTGTCACACTTCGGCACTAGAGCGTCACACTTTTGCAATAGAGTGTTGCAATTTGGACCTTGAGTGTCACACTTTGGCACTGGAGCGTCACACATTGGCACTTGCGATTCACAATTTGGCGCAAGAGCGTCACACTTTGGCACTATAACTTCAAACTTCGGCACTACAGCGTCAGACTTTGGCACTGCAGCATCACACTTTGGCACTATAGCGTCACACTTTGGCACTAGAGTATCACACTTTGGCACTAGAGTTTCAAACTTTGGCACTAGAGCCTCGTACTTAGGCACTACATCGTCACCTTTGGCACTAGAGCGTCACACTAGGGCGCAACTAGGGCGCAACAAGGACGTAACTAAGGCGCAATTAGAGCGCAACTAGGGCGCAACAAGGGCGCAACAAGGACGCAACTAGGGCACAACTATGGCACAACTAGGGCGCAACTAGGGCGCAACTAGGGTGCAACATGGGCACAATGAGGGCGCAACTAGGGCGCAACGAGGGCGCAATGAGGGCGCATCTAGGGCGCAACTTGGGCGCAAGTAGGACGCAACTAGGGTGCAATGAGGGCGCAACTAGGGTTCAAATAGGGCGTAGCTAGGGCACAACTAGGGCACAACTAGGACACAACTAGGTTGCAACTAGGGCGCAACTATGGCGCAACTAGGGTGCAACTAGGGTGCAACTAGGGCGCAACCGGGGCGCAACCAGGGCACAACTAGGGCGCAACTAGGGCACAACGAGGGTGTAACTAGGGCGCAACTAGGGTGCAACTAGTGTGCAAGTTGGGCGCAACAAAGGCGCAACTAAGGCGCAACTAGCGCACAAGTAGGACACAAGTAGGACGCAACTAGGGCGCAACAAGGGCACAACTAGGGCGTAGCTAGTGCCCAACTAAGGCGCAACTAGGGAGCAAGAAGGGTGCCAGTAGGGCGCAAGCAGGGTGCAATATGGGCGCAAATAGGGTGCAACTAGAGTGCAACTAGGGCGCAACTAGGGCGCAACTAGGGCGTGACTAGGGCGCGAGTAGGCCGCGACTAGGGCGCAACTAGGGCGCATTTAGGACGCAACTAGGGCGCAACTAGGGCGCAACTAGGGCGCAACTAGGGCGCAACCAGGGTGCAACTAGGGCGCAAGTAGGCTGCAAGTAGGGCGCAAGTAGGGCGCAACTATGGCACAAGTGGGGCAAAACTAGGGCGTAACAAGGGCGCAAGTAGGGGGTAACTTGAGCGGATTGAGGGCGCAATGAGGGCCCAACGAGGGCGCAACGAGGGCGCAACAAGGGCGCAACAAGGGCGCAACTAGGGCACAACTAGGGCGTAACTAGGGCGCAACTAGGGTGCAACTAGGGCGCAACTAGGGTGCAACTAGGGCGCAACTAGGGTGCAACTAGGGCGCAACTAGGGCGCAACTTGGGCGCAACTAGGGCGCAACTAAGGCGTAACTAAAGTGCAACTAAGGTGCAACTAATGCGCAAATAGGCCGCAAGTAGGGCACAAGTAGGACGCAACTAGGGCACAATTAGGATACAACTAGGGCGTAGCTAGTGCTTAACTGATACACAACTAGGGCGAGAGTAGGGCGCAATTATGGCGCAACTAGTGCGCAACTAGGGCGCAACTAGGGCGCAACTAGGGTGTAACTAGGGCGCAACTAGGGTGCAACCAGGGCACATCAAGGGTGCAACTAGGGCGCAACTAGGACGCAACTAGG
>SZWC01016295.1:0-10952 GCA_023375785.1 Penium margaritaceum
AACACGAGTCACAAATGGTCAAAGGGAGAGACAATGGTTTGGGAAGCGTATGTATTGGCTAGAATGGACAAAGAACTTCAATACGTAGTGGCACGGTGTGGCTAATATGCACACCAAACAATCAAAGAAGGCATGTGTTGTCAGAAGAATGCAGACACGATAACAGCGGCAACAGAAGCAAGCAGAAGCATCAGGACATGCAAGTGTACGTCAGCAGAGTGACGTAGGCAAGAGCGGTCCGAGGATTCAGTCGCAGGAGGTGATAGCGGCTGAGACGTGAGGTTGCGGGGGTAGACAGGTTCATGTGAGAGAGAGTGCTGCTGAGCGGATGGTTGGCAAAGTAGGAGAGCTGAGCGAAGGAGCGAGAGTGACGCAGCGAAGAGTTGAGAGTTGGCGAAGACAGAAAGTGTGAGGGATGAGCAGAGCGAAGACATGGCGGCGAAGCCACAGAACCAAGGGGGAACAGGATGGGCAGAACTGTTCTGGTTAACTCGAGGGAATGAACCTCCTCGGTATATAAGGACAGAACAGGACAAAGACATGAGAAACGGCTTCTTTCCACTAGCCGGACGTGGGCGACAGGTGTCACTTTATTAGGCGATGACTCAGTCTCTGATGGTTCAACGGTCCTGAGATCCTACCGTTTGTGACCGAGGTGGTTCGGACATGAGCCTGAACCATTAATGAGAATCATCTATTCCTCTCTGAGTGACCAGAGTGAGCTTCTTGGATACCAATTTCTGACTCCCCCCTTGAAATTCACGGTGGTCATTCAGGCAGTTCAAATAAGCTGATCTGTGAGTACTTTCAGTCCTCTTCTGTTGAGGGTGTGGCCACTGATGGTGGGGAAGGAGGACTGGGAAGATACTAAGGGTGAGGAACCCTTAGTGCTGCAGGGAGATCTCTGACCGTGACGCGTTGTGGTCGACTGAGACACCGACGCGCTCCTCTCGTTTCGCTGACTTCTCTTAGTTCCATGGTTAGAGCGTACATGTCAGATACCTGAACATCATAATGTCTGAGAGAGGATCGGAAGGGCTCTTCAGTGGAGAGCAAGAGAGCGAGAAGTGCCTGATACTCAGCATAGAAGTAGTTTTGGCAGTATCGGGTAACTTCCTGATTGTCGTTGAAGTTGTAGTGGTCAGAGTGGAAGTAGCCTCTTCGCTCAGAGAAGATGGTCCAGAGATTGATATGGTGCATCTCTATATTCGTAGCTCTTCGCACAGCAGTGTGCCAGATGTGGTAGTTGTGGATTCCAAAGAGTTAAAGTGGAGAATTGGAATCCGTCTGGCAATGGCGAATGTTTCAGGATAGATGTGTCGTTGTTCCCACCAAGAGGTTGAGCATCGACCCGCCATGTGGATGTTGTTGAAGGAATGGGGCAGGTAGAGACTGGCTGAAGGGAAGTCACTGAAGGATGGGATGAGAGCAGATGTGACTTATGTGTGTTGAAGAGGGTGTTTCGTTAGGGGAGGAGTTGACCCAATCATGTGAGGCCGTTTGTTTGGATTCAAGGATAGTACTGGAAATGGAGAACCACTTTGTGATTACGTAAGACTAGAGACTGGTTGTGTGTGCTGATGAAGGTTTTGGCGTGGGGTCAGACTGTTGCGCAATAAGGAGGTTAGGCAGGTCTTTGATTGGGGCAAATGATGGCAAGGATGATGGAGGGATGATGGAGTGGGCGTAGGGGCGAACCGGGTGCGCGACAGGGAGTTTCGGCCTGGACGCAGGTCGTCGCGGAAAAGGCGATGCGACCGGGCGGATCCTTGTGCCGTTCACAGATGCTGGTGATTGCTGATGATGAATTGGAGACTGATGATGATGGAGTAGGCGCAGGGGCGAAACCACGTGCGCTGCGAATTTACGGCGTGGGCGCAGGTCGTCGCGGAAAAGGCGATGCGACCGGGCGGATCCTTGTGCCGAGCTGATGCTGAAGCGGAGGAGTCGATTGATGGATGAGTGGACGCAGTGGCAAAACCACGTGCGCTGCAAAGTTTTCGGCGTGGGCACAGGTCGTCACGGAAAAAGGCGATGCGACCGGGCGGATCCTTGTGCCGAGCGAATGATGAAGGCAGATGATGGCGGAGGAACAATTGATGATGGAGTGGGTGCAGGGGCGAACCGCGTACGCTTCGAAGTTACGGCATGGGCACAGGTCGTCGCGACTCGAGCGATGCGACCGGGCGGATCCTTGTGTCGAGCGATTTGCGGAAGCGGAGGAAGCGATTGATGTGATGATTCGGCGCAGGGGCGGAACCACGTGCGCGATAAAGTGATGCTGATGCTGATGATGGATGAAAGGGCAGCACGGAGGATGCTGATGATGACGAGGAGATGAATGCAAAAGCGGCACAGACGATGCTGATGGTGGAGAGGCAGAGATGAGGCAGGAACGGGCGACTGATGAAGTTGAGAAGACTGGAGCGAGGAGGAGGAAGGATGACGGAGGCGGTTGAGGACGAAGACCGAAGGTTGATGATGATGGAGAAGGCGGGAGACAGAGGGCGGCGCGAGCGGGGAGAGCTGAGATGAGACACGGTGCGGCAGGTGGAGGGAGAGCGTCGCAACCTCTTGTTCTGCATTCAGTAGAGTGACGGCTTGTTCCCCAGTTGGCTCGGAAGTGGGAGCAGGAAGACTGGTGGTGTCCGATATCATGTCAGCTGGAAGAGGTTGGTTGCGGCAGAGAGAGTCAGGCAGTGGGCAAGGATACTAGGCCGCTGGTGTCAGGAGAGTGACGGCTTGTTCCCTTGCTGGCTCGGAAATGGGAGCAGGAAGACTAGTGGTGTCCGATATCCTGATAGCGGCAGTTTTGGCTGCAACTGCTGACGAGGCAAGGAGGCGATGCGAGAAGGAGGCTCGAGATGATGGACGCGGGCAGACTGGGGATGGCGGCGAGGAAGTGGCAGACGGAGCTGATGAGACAGGATGAAGGAGGAGGAGATGCTAGCAGAGGCGGTTATGATGAGAGACGGCGGATGATAGGCAGCAGGAAGCTTCTCAGTAGTTGATGGCAGGCGGCGGCTCGAGAGTCACTTGCAGCTGTTGTAGGCGACACATCACCGGTTATTAGCCACGGGTGCGGAAATGGATGCAAAGCCTTCTTAGGTCGATGAGCATTTCTTCAACGTAGAGAACTCGTCAGGCAGAGCTGCTGATGTCAGCTGTGGATGAAGTAGAGAGGCGCGGAGTGACAGTAGCGACGACAGAGGAATGTGAGCAAAAACGAGGGAGCGAGGATGGCGGCAGAGTGATGACGCGGTCACGGATCTCCAGATGATGTTGCCTCAGGATCTGATACCATGTCAGAAGAATGCAGACACGAGAACAGCGGCAGTAGAAGTAAGCAAAAGCATCGGGACATGCAAGTGTACGTCACCAGAGTGACGTAGGCAAGAGCGGTCCGAGGAGTTAGTCGCAGGAGCTGATAGCGGCTGAGACGTGAGGTAGCAGGGGTAGACAGGTTCATGTGAGAGAGAGTGCTGGTGAGCGGATGGTTGGCGGAGTAGGAGAGCTGAGCGAAGGAGCGAGAGTGACATAGCGAAGCGTTGAGAGTTGGCGAAGACTGAAAGTGTGAGGGATGAACAGAGCGAAGACACGGTGGCAAAGCCATGGAACCAAGGGGAAACAGGATGGGCAAAACTGTTCTGGTTAACTCGAGGGAATGAACCTCCTCGGTATATAACGATAGAACAGGACAAAGACATGAGCAACGGCTTCTTTCCACTAGCCGGACGTGGGTGACAGGTGTCACTTTATTAGGGGATGACTCAGTCTCTGATGGTTCAACGGTCTTGATATCCTACCGTTGGTGACCGAGGTGGTTTGGACATGAACCTGAACCATTATTGAGAAAAGGCCTATCTTTTCCTGGCTGAGTGACCAGAGTGAGTTTCTTGGATGCCAATTTTTGACATATGTCACTGATCATGACCAGAGAATTTCAATATGGGTGGTCAACGTTGACCAACCATAACAAGAGTCACAAACGGCCAGGAGAGGAAACAATGCTATGAGAATATCGGTTCTCAACTACCAAGTACAACGACCCTCAGTCAGTAGTAGTATGGTGTGGCTACCATGCACAATGACCGACCAAAGTAGGCATGTGTACTGCCTTTGATCCAAGAAATCCGCCGTGTGTTGTCAACGTTTACAACTCATGATATGAGTCACAATTGGTCAGAGGGGGAAACAATGGTTTGGGAACACCAAGTGTCAAATAGCAAGCACAAGGGGCTTCAATACGTTGTGGCTTGGTGCGGAGACCATGCACGATGACCAACCAAAGAAGTCATATGTCACTGACCATGAGCAAATAATGACACTAAGTGTGGTAAACTTTGACAACTCATAACACAGGTCACAAATGGTCAGGGTGGAAGATAATGGTTTTTGCATACTAGTTATTGACTAGCAAGTACAAATACCTTCAATATGTAGTGGCACAATGTGGCTTCAATGCATAGTGACCAACCAAAGTATGCATATGTCACTGACCATGAAGAAATAATTTCACTTCATGTGGTCAACATTAAAAACGCATAACACGAGTCACAAATGGTCAGAGGGAAAAACAATGGGTTGGGAACACTGGTTATCAACTAGCAAGTACAAAGACCTTATAAAAGCAGTGGCACGGTATGGCTCGCGTGTACAGTGACCAACCAAAGGATGCATACGTCACTGACTACGACCGAATAAGTCCACTACGTGTGGTCAACATTGACAACTAATAACACGAGTCACAAATAGTCAGAAGGAGAGACAATGGTTTGGGAAGCCTATGTAGTGACTAGAAAGAACAAAGAACTTCAATACGTAGTGGCACGGCGTGGCTAATATGCACACCAAACAATCAAAGTAGGCATATGTCACTGATCATGAACAGAGAATTTCAATATGGGTGGTCAACGTTGACCAACCATAACACGAGTCACAAATGGCCAGGAGAGGAAACAATGCTATGAGAATATCGGGTATCAACTACCAAGTACAACGACCTTCAGTGACTAGTAGTACGGTGTGGCTACCATGCACAATGACCGACCATAACACGAGTCACATGCACAATGACAAAGTAGGCATATGTACTGCCTTTTACCAAAGAAATCCGTTGTGTGTGGTCAACTTTTACAACTCATAATACGAGTCACAATTGGTCAGAGGGGGAAACAATGGTTTGGGAACACCAAGTATCACATAGCAAGCACAAGGGGCTTCAATACGTTGTGGCACGGTGTGGAGACCATGCACGATGACCAACTAGAGTAGGCATGTGTCACTGACCATGACCAAATAATGCCACTAAGTGTGGTAAGCTTTGACAACTCACAACACGAGTCACAAATGGTCAGGGTGGAAGGTAATGGTTTGTGAATACTAGTTATCGACTGGCAAGTACAAATACCTTCAATATGAAGTGGCACAATGTGGCTTCAATGCACAGTGACCAACCAAAGTATGCATATGTCACTGACCATGACGAAAGAATTTCACTTCATGTGGTCAACGTTGAAAACGCATGACACAAGTCACAAATGGTCAGAGGGAAAAACAATGGGTTGGGAACACTAGTTATCAACTAGCAAGTACAAAGACCTTATACAAGCAGTGGCATGGTATGGCTAGCGTGCACAATGACCAACCAAAGGATGCATACGTCACTGACTACGACCGAATAAGTCCACTATGTGTGGTCAACATTGACAACTAATAACACGAGTCACAAATGGTCAAAGGGAGAGACAACGGTTTGGGAAGCCTATGTATTGACTAGAAAGAACAAAGAACTTCAATAATTAGTGGCACGGAATGGCTAATATGCACACCAAACAACCAAACTGGGCATATGTCACTGATCATGACCAGAGAATTTCAATATGGGTGGTTAACGTTGACCAACCATAACACGAGTCACAAACGGTCAGGACAGGAAACAGTGCTATGGGAATATCGGTTCTCAACTACCAAGTATAACGACCTTCAGTCAGTAGTAGCACGGTGTGGCTACCATGCACAATGAATGACCAAAGTAGGCATATGGACTGGCTTTGACCAAAGAAATCCGCTGTGTGTGATTAACATTGTAAACTCATAATACGAGTCACAAATGGTCAGAGGGGGAAACAATGGTTTGGGAACACCAAGTATCAAGTAGCAAGCACAAGGGGCTTCAATACGTTGTGGCTTGGTGTGGAGACCATGCACGATGACCAACCAAATAAGTCATATGTCACTGACCATGAGCAAATAATGACACTAAGTGTGGTAAACTTTGACAACTCATAACACAGGTCACAAATGGTCAGGGTGGAAGATAATGGTTTTTGCATACTAGTTATCGACTAGCAAGTAGAAACACCTTCAATATGTAGTGGCACAATGTGGCTTCAATGCACAGTGACCAACCAAAGTATGCATATGTCACTAACCATGACCAACAAATTTCACTTCATTTGGTCAACATTGAAAACGCATAACACGAGTCACAAATGGTCAGATGGGAAAACAATGGGTTGGGAACACTAGTTATCAACTAGCAAGTACAAAGACCTTCAAGAAGCAGTGGCACGGTATGGCTAGCGTGCATAGTGACCAACCAAAGGATGCATACGTCACTGACTACGACCGAATAAGTCCACTATGTGTGGTCAACATTGACAACTCATAACACGAGTCACAAATGGTCAGAGGGAGAGACAATGGTTTGGGAAGCCTGTGTATTGGCTAGAAAGGACAAAGAACTTCAATACGTAGTGGCACGGTGTGGCTAATATGCACACCAAACAATCAAACTAGGCATATGTCACTGGTCATGACCAGAGAATTTCAATGTGGGTGGTCAACTTTGTCCAACCATAACACGACTCACAAAAGGTCAGGACAGGAAACAATGCCATGGGAATATTGGTTCTCAACTACCAAGTACAACGACCTTCAGTCAGTAGTAGCACGGTGTGGCTACCATGCACAATGACCGACCAAAGTAGGCATATGTACTGCCTTTGACCAAAGAAATCCGCTATGTGTGGTCAACGTTTACAACTCATAATACGAGTCACAAATGGTCAGAGGGGGAAACAATGAATTGGGAACACCAAGTATCACATACCAAGCACAAGGGGCTTCAATACGTTGTGGCACGGTGTGGAGACCGTGCACGATGACCAACCAAAGTAGGCATATGTCACTGACCATGAGCAAAAAATGTCACTAAGTGTGGTAATCTTTGACAAATCATAACACGAGTCACAAATGGTCAGGGTGGAAGATAATGGTTTGTGCATACTAGTTATTGACTACCAAGTACAAATACCTTCAATATGTAGTGGCACAATGTGGCTTCAATGCACAGTGATCAACCAAAGTATGCATATGTCACTAACCATAACCAACAAATTTCACTTCATGTGGTCAACGTTGAAAACGCATAACACGAGTCACAAATGGTCAGAGGGGAAAACAATGGGTTGGGAACACTAGTTATCAACTAGCAAGTACAAAGACCTTCAACAAGAAGTGGCACGGTATGGCTAGCGTGCACTGTGACCAACCAAAGGATGCATACGTCACTGAATACGACCGAATAAGTCCACTCTGTGTGGTCAACATTGACAACTCATAACACGAGTCACAAAAGTTCAGAGGGAGTAACAATGGTTTGGGAAGCCTATGTATTGGCTAGAAAGGACAAAGAACTTCAATATGTAGTGGCACGGTGTCGCTAATACGCACACAAAACAACCAAACTAGGCATATGTCACTGATCATGACGAGAGAATTTCAATATGGGTGGTCAACGTTGACCACCCATAACACGAGTCACAAACGGTCAGGACAGGAAACAATGCCATGGGAATATCGGTTCTCAACTACCAAGTACAACAACCTTAAGGTAGTAGTAGCACGGTGTGGCTACCATGCACAATGACCGACCAAAGTAGGCATATGTTCTGCCCTTGACCAAAGAAATCCGCTGTGTGTGGTTAGAACGTTTACAACTCATAATACGAGTCACAAATGGTCAGAGGGGGAAACAATGGTTTGGAAAAACCAAGTATCACATACCAAGTACAAGGGACTTCAATACGTTGTGGCACGGTGTGGAGACCGTGCACGATGACCAACCAAAATAGGCATATGTCACTTGCCATGAGCAAATAATGTCACTAAGTGTGGTAAACTTTGACAACTCATAATTCGAGTCACAAATGGTCAGGGTGGAAGATAATGGTGTGTGCATACTAGTTATTGACTCGCAAGTACAAATACCTTCAATATGTAGTGGCACAATGTGGCTTCAATGCACAGTGACCAACCAAAGTATGCATATGTCACTAACCATGACCAACAAATTTCACTTCATGTGGTCAATGTTGAAAACGCATAACACGAGTCACAATTTGTCAGAGGGGAAAACATTGGGTTGGGAACACTAGTTATCAACTACCAAGTACAAAGACCTTCAACAAGCAGTGGCACGGTATGGATAGCGTGCACATTGACCAACCAAAGGATGCATACGTCACTGACTACGACTGAATAAGTCCACTATGTGTGGTGAACATTGACAACTCATAGCACGAGTCACAAATGGTCAGAGGGAGGGACAATGGTTTAAGAACCACATGTATTGACTAGAAATGACAAAGAACTTCAATACGTAGTGGCACGGTGTGGCTAATATGCACACCAAACAACCAAACTAGGCATATGTCACTGATCCTGACCACAGAATTTCAATATGGGTGGTCAATGTTGACCAACCATAACATGAGTCACAAACGGTCAGGACAGGAAACAATGATATGGGAATATCTGTTCTCAACTATCAAGTACAACGACCTTCAGTCAGTAGTAGCACGGTGTGGCTACCATGCACAATGACCGACCAAAGTAGGCATATGTACTGCCTTTGACCAAAGAAATCCGCTGTGTGTGGTCAACGTTGACAACTCATAATACGAGTCACAAATGGTCAAAGGGGCAAACAGTGGTTAGGGAACACCATGTATCAAATACCAAGCACAAGGGGTTTCAATACGCTGTGGCACGGTGTGGATACCATGCACGATGACCAACCAAAGTAGGCATATGTCACTGACCATGCCCAAATAATGTCACTAAGTGTGGTAAACTTTGACAACTCATAACACGAGTCACAAATGGTCAGAGGGAGAGANACCAACCAAAGTATGCATATGTCACTAACCATGACCAACAAATTTCACTTCATGTGGTCAACGTTGAAAACGCATAACACGAGTCACAAATGGTCAGAGGGGAAAACAATGGGTTGGGAACACTAGTTATCAACTAGCAAGTACAAAGACTTTCAGCAAACAGTGGCACAGTATGGGTAGCGTGCACAGTGACCAACCAATGGATGCATACGTCACTGACTACGACCGAATAAGTCCACAATGTGTGGTCAACATTGACAACTCATAACAGAGTCCCAAATGGTCAGAGAGAGAGAAAATGGTTTGGGAAGCCTATGTATTGACTATAAAGGACAAAGAACTTCAATACGTAGTGGCACGGTGTGGCTAATATGCACACCAAACAACCAAACTAGGCATATGTCACTGATCATGACCACATAATTTCAATATGGGTGGTCAACGTTGACCAACCATAACACGAGTCACAAATGGTCAGGACAGGAAACAATGCTATGGGAATATCGGTTCTCAACTACCAAGTACAACAACCTTCAGTTGGTATTTGCACGGTGTGGCTACCATGCACAATGACCGACCAAAGTAGGCATATGTTCTCCCTTTGACCAAACAAATCCGCTATGTGTGGTCAACGTTTACAACTCATAATACGAGTCACAAATGGTCAGCGGGGGAAACAATGGTTTGGAAACATCAAGTATCACATACCAAGCACAAAGGGCTTCAATACGTTGTGGCACGGTGTGGAGACCGTGCACGATGACCAACCAAAATAGGCATATCTCACTGACGATGAGCAAATAATTTCACTAAGTGTGGTAAACTTTGACAACTCATAACACGAGTCACAAATGGTCAGGCTAGAAGATAATGGTTTAAGCATACTAGTTATTGACTAGCAAGTACAAATACCTTCAATATGTAGTGGCACAATGTGGCTTCAATGCACAGTGACCAACCAAAGTATGCATATGTCACTAACCATGACCAACAAATTTCACTTCATGTGGTCGACGTTGAGAATGCATAACACAAGTCACACATTGTCAGAGGGAAAAACAATTGGTTGGGAACACTAGTTATCAAATAGCAAGTACACAGACCTTCAACAAGCAGTGGCACAATATGGCTAGCGTACAGAGTGACCGACCAAAGGATGCATACGTCACTGACTACGACCAAATAAGTCCACTATGTGTGGTCAACATTGATAACTCATAGCACGAGTCACAAATGGTCAGAGGGAGAGCCAATGGTTTAAGAACCATATCTATTGACTAGAAAGGACAAATAACTTCAATACGTAGTCGCACGGTGTGGCTAATACACTCCCCAAACAACCAAACTAGGCATATGTCACTGATCATGACCACATAATTTCAATATGGTTGGTCAATGTTGACCAACCATAACACGAGTCACAAATGGTCAGGACAGGAAACAATGCTATGGGAATATCTGTTCTCAACTATCAAGTACAACGACCTTCAGTCAGTAGTAGCACGGTGTGGCTACCATGTACAATCACCGACCGAAGTAGGCATGTGTACTGCCTTTGACCAAAGAAATCCGATGTGTGTGGTCAACGTTGACAACTCATAATACGAGTCACAAATGTTCAGAGGGGGAAACAGTGGTTTGGGAACACCAAGTATCAAATAGCAAGCACAAGGGGCTTCAATACACTGTGGCATGGTGTGGAGACCATGCACGATGACCAAACAAAGTAGGCATATGTCACTGACCATGCCCAAATAATGTCACTAA
>SZWC01016295.1:42170-52554 GCA_023375785.1 Penium margaritaceum
ATCTGTTCTCAACTATCAAGTACAACGACCTTCAGTCAATAGTAGCACGAGGTGGCTACCATGCACAATGACCAACCAAAGTAGGCATATGTACTGCATTTGACCAAAGAAATCCGCTGTGTGTGTTCAACATTGACAGCTCATAATACGAGTCACAAATGGTCAGAGGGAGAAACAATGGTTTGGGAACACCAAGTATCCAATACCAAGCACAAGGGGCTTCAATACGCTGTGGCAAGGTGTGGAGACCATGCACGATGACCATCCAAAGTAGGCACATGTCACTGACCATGCCCAAATAATGTCACTAAGTGTGGTAAACTTTGACAACTCATAACACGAGTCACAAATGGTCAGGGTGGTAGATAATGGGTTGTGAATACTATGTATCGACTAGCAAGTACGAATACCTTCAATATGTAGTGGCACAATGTGGGTTCAATGCACCGTGACCAACCAAAGTATGGACATGTCACCAACCATGACCAACAAATTTCACTTCATGTGGTCAACGTTGAAAACTCATAACACGAGTCACAAATGGTCAGAGGGGAAAACAATGGATTGGGAATACTACTTATCAACTAGCAAGTAGAAAGACCTTCAACAAGCAGTGGCACGGTATGGCTAGCATGCACAGTGACCAACCAAAGGATGCATACTTCACTGACTACGACCGAATAAGTCCACTATGTGTGGTCAATATTGACAACTCATAACACGAGTCACAAATGGTCAGAGGGAGAGACAATGGTTTGGGAAGCCTATGTATTGACTAGAAAGGACAAAAAACTTCAATACGTAGTGGCATGGTGTGGCTAATATGTACACCAAACAACCAAACTAGGCATATGTCACTGATCATGACCACATAATGTCAATATGGGTGGTCAACGTTGACCAACCATAACACGAGTCACAAACGGTCAGGACAGGAAACAATGCTATGGGAATATCGGTTCTCAACTACCAAGTACAACGACATTCAATCAGTAGTAGCACGATGTGGCTACCATGCACACTGACCGACCAGAGTAGGCATATGTCACTGACCATGACCAAATAATATCACTAAGTGTGATAAACTTTGACAACTCACAACACGACTCACAAATGGTCAGGGTGGAAGATAATGGTTTGTGAATACTAGTTATCGACTAGCAAGTACAAATACGTTCAATATGTAGTGGCACAATGTGGCTTCAAAGTACAGTGACCAACCAAAGTGTGCACATGTCACTGACCATGACAAAAGAATTTCACTTCATGTGGTCAACGTTGAAAACGCATAACAAGAGTCACAAATGGTCAGAGGAGAAAACAATGGGTTGAGAAAATCAGTTGTCAACTAGCAAGTACAAAGACATTCAACAAGCAGTGGCACGGTATGGCTAGCAAGCACAGTGACCAACCAAAGGATGCATACGTCACTGACTACGACTGAATAAGTCCACTATGTGTGGTCAACATTGACAACGTATAACAGGAGTCACAAATGGTCAGAGGGAGAGACGATGGTTTGGGAAGCCTATGTATTGACTAGAAAGGACAAAGATCTTCAATACGCAGTGGCATGGTGTGGCTAATATGCACACCAAACAACTAGACTAGGCATGTGTCACTGATCATGACCAGAGAAGTTTAATATGGGTGGTCAACGTTGACCAACCATAACACGAGTCACAAACGGTCAGGAGAGGAAACAATGCTATGGGAATATCGGTTCTCAACTACCAAGTACAACGACCTTCAGTTAGTAGTAGCATGGTGTGGCTACCATGCACAATGACCTACCCAAGTAGGCATACATCACTCCTCATGACCAAAGAAGTTTAGTGTGTTTGGTCAACGTTCACAACTCATAATACAAGTAAAAAATGGGCAGAGGGAGAAACAATGGTTTGGGAATAATTGGTATCGACTAGGAAGTACAAAGACATTGGATAAGTGGTGGCACGGTGTGGCTACCATGCACAACGACCAACCAAAGTATTCCTGTGTCACTCAATGTCATAAAAATAGTTTCACTTTGTGTTGTCAACTTTCCTTCTTACGGCTGGTCAATCGAAGCAATAGTTGAGAAGTTATTCAAGCTTGAAGCTGCAAAATTCGAAATTTCGTCTGCGTCAAATTTTTATGAATAAATTAAATTTTTTATCATTCATAAATTTGAAAACTACCCTCTAATCTTACACCCCCTTATTTTATGCCCTTTACCCATAGGAACCCTTATAATGTCATTTGGACATGCTATGAAGACCATGCGAGTTCGCTTAGTGCTTATATAGTTAGATTCTGGAGCGATGGGTCCTAGGTTTGAATCCTTGTACGCGCAATATAGAATAGGCTTACGACCTGGGGGGGGGGGACGGCCGTGTTTTGATACCTCAACTCTACCTTCGAGCCTAAGCCGTGGGGGAGTAGGGGGGGTGTCATAATGCGGTCGCAAATCTGTCCTCCAGGTCGTCCACATAACATCCCTTTAGGGGGGGTGGGAGGGAGTCTTCCAGAGAAGACACGTACGCGTAACAAATGAACAAAAACAGACCTGGTGTCAAAGGGAGAANAATAGCAAGCACGGTGTGGCATGGTGTGGAGACCATGCACGATGACCAACCAAAGTAGGCATATGTCACTGACCATGAGAAAATTATGTCACTGAGTGTGGTAAACTTTGACAACTCATAACATGAGTCACAAATGGTCAAGGTGGAAGATAATGGTTTGCGCACACTAGTTATCGACTAGCAAGTACAAATATCTTCAAATATGTAGTGGCACAATGTGGCCTCAATGCACAGTGACCAACCAGAGTATGCATATGTCACTAAGCATTACCAACAAATTTCACTTCATGTGGTCAACGTTGAAAACGTATAACACGAGTCACAAATGGCCAGAGGGGAAAACAATGGGTTGGGAACACTAGTTATCAACTAGCAAGTACAAAGAATTTCAACAAGCAATGGCACGGTATGGCTAGCGTGCACAGTGACCAACCAAAGGGTGCATACGTCACTGGCTACGACCGAATAAGTCCACTATGTGTGGTCAACATTGACATCTCATAACACGAGTCACAAATGGTCAGAGGGATAGACAACGGTTTCGGAAGCAAATGTATTGGCTAGAATGGACAAAGAACTTCAATACGTAGTGGCACGGTGTGGCTAATATGCACACCAAACAATCAAAGTAGGCATATGTCACTGATCATGACCAGAGAATTTCAATATGCGTGGTCAACGTTGACCAACCATAACACAAGTCAGAAACGGACAGAAGAGGAAACAATGCTATGAGAATATTGGTTCTCAACTACCAAGTACAACGACCTTCAGTCAGTAGTAGTACGGTGTGGCTACCATGCACCATGACCGACCAAAGTAGGCATATGTACTGCCTTTGACCAAAGAGATCCGCAGTGTGTGGTCAACATTTACAACTCATAATATGAGTCACAATTGGTCAGAAGGGGAAACAATGGTTTGGGAACACCAAGTATCACATAGCAAGCACAAGGGGCTTCAATACGTTGTCGCACGTTGTGGAGACCATGCACGATGACCAACCAAAGTAGGCATATGTCACTGACCATGCCAAAAATCTGTCACAAAGTGTGGTAAACTTTGACAGCTCACAACACGAGTCACAAATAATCATGGTGGAAGGTAATGGTTTGTGAATACTAGAAATCGACTAGCAAGTACAAATACCTTCAATACACAGTGGCACAATGTGGCTTCAATGCACAGTGACCAACCAAAGTATGCATATGTCACTGACCATGACGAAATAACTTCACTTCATGTGGTCAACATTGATAACGCATAACACAAGTTACAAATGGTCAGAGGGGAAAACAATGGGATGGGAACACTAGCTATCATTTAGCAAGTACAAAGACCTTCAACAAGCAGTGGCACGGTATGGCTAGAGTGCACAGTGACCAACCAAAGGATGCATACGTCACTGACTATGACTGAATAAGTCCGCTATGTGTGGTCAACATTGACAACTCATAACACGAGTCACAAATGGTCAGAGTGAGAGACAATGGTTTGGGAAGCCTATGTATTGGCTAGAAAGGACAAAGAACGTCAATATGTAGTGGCACGGTGTGGCTAATATGCAGATCAAACAATCAAACTAGGCATATGTCACAGATCATGACCAGAGAATTTCAATATGGGTGGTCAACGTTGACCAACCATAACACGAGTCACAAACGGTCAGAACAGGAAACAATGCTATGAGAATATCGGTTCTCAACTACCAAGTACAACAACCTTCAGTCTGTAGTCGTATGGTGTGCCTAACATGCACTATGACCGACCAAAGAAGGCATATGTACTGCCTCTGACCAAAGATATCCGCACGGTGTGGTCAACGTTGACAACTCACAATACGAGCCACAGATGGTCAGTGGGGGGAAACAATGGTTTGGGAACACCAAGCATCAAATAGCAAGCACAAGGGGCTTCAATACACTGTGACACGGTGTGGAGACCATGCACGATGACCAACCAAAGTATGCATATGTCACTGACCATGCCCAAATAATGTCACTAAGTGTGGTAAACTTTGACAACTCATAACACGAGTCACAATTGGTCAGGGTGGTAGATAATGGTTTGTGAATACTAGGTATCGACTAGCAAGTACAAATACCTCCAATATGTAGTGGCACAACGTGGCTTCAATGCACAGTGACCAACCAAAGTATGCATATGTCTATAACCATGACGAACAAATTTCACTTCAAGTGGTCAACGTGGAAAACGCATAACACGAGTCACAAATGGTCAGAAGGGAAAACAATGGGTTGGGAAGACTATTTATCAACTAGCAAGTACAAAGACCTTCAAAAAGCAGTGGCATGGTATGGCTAGTGTGCACAGTGACCAACCAAAGGATGTATACGTCACTGATTACGACCGAATAAGTCCACTATGTGTGGTCAACATTGAAAACTCATAACACGAGTCACAAATGGTCAGAGGGAGAGACAATGGTTTGGGAAGCGTATGTATTGGCTAGAATGGACAAATTACTTCAATACGTAGTGGCACGGTGTGGCGAATATGCACACCAAACAATCCAAGTAGGCATATGTCACTGATCATGACCAGAGAATTTCAATATGGGTGGTCAACGTTGACCAACCATAACACAAGTCACAAACGGCCAGGAGAGGAAACATTGCTATGAGAATATCGGTTGTCAACTACCAACTACAACGACCTTCAGTCAGTAGTAGTACGGTGTGGCTACCATGCACAATGACCGACCAAAGTTGGCATATGTACTGCCTTTGACCAAAGAAATTCGCTGTGTGTTGTCAACGTTTACAACTCATAATATGAGTTACAATTGGTCAGAGGGGGAAACAATGGTTTGGGGACACCAAGTATCACATAGCAAGTACAGGGGGCTTCAATAGGTTGTGGCACGGTGTGGAGACCATGCACGATGACCAACCAAAGTAGGCATATGTCACTGACGATGACCAAATAATGTCACTAAGTGTGGTAAACTTTGACAACTCACAACACGAGTCACAAATTGTCAGGGTGGAAGGTAATGGTTTGTGAATACTAGTTATCGACTAGCAAGTACAAATACATTCAATATGTAGTGGCACAATGTGGCTTCAATGCACAGTGACCAGCCAAAGTATGCATATGTCACTGACCATGACGACATAATTTCACTTCATGCGGTCAACGTTGAAAACGCATAACACGAGTCACAAATTATCAGAGGGGAAAACAATGGGTTGGGAAAACTATTTATCAACTAGCAAGTACAAAGACCTTGAACAAGCAGTGGCACGGTATGGCTAGCGTGCACAGTGACCAACCAAAGGATGCATACATCACTGACTACGACCGAATAAGTCCACTAGGTGTGGTCAACATTGACAACTCATGACACGAGTCACAAGTGGTCAGAGTGAGAGACACTGGTTTGGGAAGCCTATGTATTGGCTAGAAAGGACAAAGAACTTCAATACGTAGTGGTACGTTGTGGATTATATGCACACCAAACAATCAAACTAGGCATATGTCACTGCTCATGACCAGAGAATTTCAATATGGGTGGTCAGCGTTGACCAACCATAACACGAGTCACAAACGTGAGGACAGGAAACACTGCTATGAGAATATCAGTTCTCATCTACCAAGAACAACAACCTTCAGTCAGTAGTAGCTCAGTGTGGCTACCATGCACAATGACCTACCAAAGTAGGCACATGTACTGCCTTTGACCAAAGAAATCCGCTCTGTGTGGTCAACGTTGACAACTCATAGCGTGGACAACGTTGGGAACACCAAGTATCAAATAGCAAGCACAAGGGGCTTCAATACGTTGTGGCACGGTGTGGAGATCATGCACGATGACCAACCAAAGTAGGCATATGTCACTGACCATGAGCAAATAATGTCACTAAGTGTGGTAAACTTTGACAACTCATAACACGAGTAACAAATGGTCAGGGTGGAAGATAATGCTTTGTGCATACTAGTTATCGACTAGGAAGTACAAATACCTTCAATATGTAGTGGCAAAATGTGGCTTCAATGCACAGTGACCAACCAGAGTATGCATATGTCACTAACCATGACCAAAAAATTCACTTCATGTGGTCAACGTTAAATACGCATAACACGAGTCACAAATGGTCAGAGGGGAAAACAATGGGTTGGGAACACTAGTTAACAACTAGCAAGTACAAAGACCTTCAACAAGCAGTGGCACAGTATGGCTAGCATGCACAGTGACCAACCAAAGGATGCATACGTCACTGACTACAACCAAAGAAGTCATCTATGTGTGGTCAACATTGACAACTCATGACACGAGTCACAAATGGTCAGAGGATGAGACAATGGTTTAAGAACCATATGTATTGACTAGAAAGGACAAAGAACTCCAATACGTAGTGGCACGGTGTGGCTAATATGCACACCAAACAACCAAACTAGGCATATGTCACTGATCATGCCCACAGAATTTCAACATGGGTGGTCAATGTTGACCAACCATAACACGAGTCACAAACGGTCAAGACAGGAAACAATGCTGTGGGAATATCTGCTATCAACTATCAAGTACAACAACCTTCAGTCAGTAGTACCGCGGTGTGGGTACCATGCACAATGACCGGCTAAAGTAGGTATATGTACTGCCTTTGACCAAAGAAATCCGCTGTGTGTGGTCAACGTTGACAACTCATAATACGAGTCACAACTGGTCAGAGGGGGAAACAATGGTTTGGGAACACCAGGTATAAAACACCAAGCACAAGGGGCTTGAATACGCTGTGGCACGGTGTGGAGACCATGCACGGTGACCAACCAAAGTAGGCATATGTCACTGTCCATGACCAAACAATGTCACTAAGTGTGGTAAACTTTGACAACTCACAACACGAGTCACAAACGGTCAGGACAGGAAACAATGCTATGGGAATATCGGTTCTCAACTACCAAGTATAACAACCTTCAGTCAGTAGTAGCACGGTGTGGCTACCATGCACAATGACCGACCAAAGTAGGCATATGTACTGCCTTTGACCAAAGAAATCCGCTGTGTTTGGTCAACGTTGAAAACCCATAATACGTTTCACAAATGGTCAGAGGGGGGAACGTTGGTTTGGGAACACCAATAATCAAATAGCAAGCACAAGGGGCTTCAATACGTTGTGGCACACTGTGGAGACCATGCACGATGACCAACCAAAGTAGGCATATGTCACTGACCATGACCAAATAATGTCACTAAGTGTGGTAAACTTTGACAAGTCACAACACGAGTCACAAATGGTCAGGGTGGAAGGTAGTGGTTTGTGATTACTAGTTATTGACTAGCAAGTACAAATACCTTCAATATGTAATGGCACAATGTGGCTTCAATGCACAGTGACCAACCAGAGTATGCATATGTCACTAACCATGACCAACAAATTTATCTTCATGTGGTCAACGTTGAAAACGCATAACACGAGTCACAAATGGTCAGATGGGAAAACAATGGGTTGGGAACACTAGTTATCAACTAGCAAGTACAAAGACCTTCAACAAGCAGTGGCACGGTATTGCTAGCGTGCACAGTGACCAACCAAATGATGCATATGTCACTGACTACGACCGAATAAGTCCACTATGTGTGGTCAACATTGACAACTCATAACACGAGTCACAAATGGTCAGAGGGAGAGACAGTGGTTTGGGAAGCCTATGTATTGGCTAGAAAGGACAAAGAACTTCAATACGTAGTGGCACGGTGTGGCTAATATGCACACCAAACAATCAAACTAGGCATATGTCACTGATCATGACCAGATAATTTCAATATTGGTGGTCAACATTGACCAACCATAACACGAGACACAAACGGTCAGGACAGGAAACAATGCTATGGGCAAATCGGTTCTCAACTACCAAGTACAACGACCTTCAGTCAGTAGTAGCACGGTGTGTCTACCATGTACAATGACCGACCAAAGTAGGCATATGTACTGCCTTTGACCAAAGAAATCCGCTGTGTGTTGTCAACGTTTACAAGTCATAATACGAGTCACAAATGGTCAGAGGGGGAAACAATGGTTTGGGAACACCAAGTATCACATAGCAAGCACAAGGGGCTTCTATACGTTGTGGCACAGTGTGGAGACCATGCATGATGACCTACCAAAGTAGGCATATGTCACTGACCATGAGCAAATAACGTCACTAAGTGTGGTAAACTTTGACAACTCATAACATGAGTCACAAATGGTCAGGGTGGAAGATAATGGTTTGTGAATACTAGTTATCGACTAGCAAGTACAAATACCTTCAATATGTAGTGGCACAATGTGGCTTCAATGCACAGTGACCAACCAAAGTATGCATATGTCACTAACCATGACCAAGAAATTTCACTTCATGTGGTCAACGTTGAAAATGCATAACACGAGTCAGAAATGGTCAGAGGGGAAAACAATGGATTGGGAACACTAGTTATCAACTAGCAAGTACAAAGACCTTCAACAAGCAATGGCACGGTATGGCTACCGTGCACGGTGAACAACCAAAGGATGCATGCGTCACTGACTACGACCGAATAAGTCCACTATGTGTGGTCAACATTGACAACAAATAACACGAGTCACAAATGGTCAGAGGGAGAGACAGTGGTTTGGGAAGCCTATGTATTGGCTAGAAAGGACAAAGAATATCAATACGTAGTGGCACGGTGTGGCTAATATGCACACCAAACAATCAAACTAGGCATATGTCACTGATCATGACCAGAGAATTTCAATATGGGTGGTCAACGTTGACCAACCATAACACGAGTCACAAACGGTCAGGAGAGGAAACAAGAATATGAAAATATCGGTTCTCAACTACCAAGTACAACGACCTTCAGTCAATAGTAGCACGGTGTGCCTACCATGCACAATGACCAACCAAAGTAGGCATATGT
Source organism: Penium margaritaceum (assembly GCA_023375785.1). Taxonomy (NCBI): domain Eukaryota; kingdom Viridiplantae; phylum Streptophyta; class Zygnematophyceae; order Desmidiales; family Peniaceae; genus Penium; species Penium margaritaceum. The sequence continues at coordinate 51,648 of SZWC01016295.1, forward strand.
ACTGCCTTTGACCAAAGAAATCCGATATGTGTGGTCAACGTTGACAACTCATAATACGAGTCACAAATGGTCACAGGGGGGAACAATGATTTGGGAACACCAAGTATCAAATAGCAAGCACAAGGGGCTTCAACACGCTGTGGCACAGTGTGGAGACCATGCATGATGACCAACCAAAGTATGCATATGTCACTGACGATGCCCAAATAATGTCACTAAGTGTGGTGAACTTTGACAACTCATAACACGAGTCACAGATGGTCAGGGTGGAAGATAATGGGTTGTGCATACTAGTTATCGACTAGCAAGTACAAATGCCTGCAATATGTAGTGGCAAACTGTGGCTTCAATGCACAGTGACCAACCAAATTATGCATATGTCACTAACCATGACCAACAAATTTCACTTCATGTAGTCAACGTTGAGAACGCATAACACGAGTCACAAATGGTCAGAGGGGAAAACAATGGGTTGGGAACACTAGTTATCAACTAGCAAGTACAAAGACCTTCAACAAGTAGTGGCACGGTATGACTAGCGTACACTGTGACCAACCAAAGGATACATACGTCACTGACTACGACCGAATAAGTCCACTATGTGTGGGCAACATTGACAACTCAGAACACGAGTCACAAATGGTCAGAGGGAGAGATAATGGTTTGGGAAGCCTATGTATTGACTAGAAAGGACAAAGAACTTCAATACTTAGTGGCACGGTGTGGCTAATATGCACACCAAACAACAAAACTAGACATATGTCACTGATCATGACCAGATGATTTCAATATGGGTAGTCAACGTTGACCAACCATAACAAGAGTCACAAACGTTCAGGAGAGGAAACAATGTCAAGGGAATATCGGTTCTCAACTACCAAGTACAACGACCTTCAGTCAGTAGTAG
>SZWC01016295.1:53521-65494 GCA_023375785.1 Penium margaritaceum
ACAACTCATAATACGAGTCACAAATGGTCAGAGGGGGAAATAATGGTTTGGGAGCACCAAGTATCACATAGCAAGCATAAGGGGCTTCAATACGTTGTGGCACGGTGTGGAGACCATGCACGATGACCAACCAAAGTAGGCATATGTCACTGACCATGACCAAATAATGTCACTAAGTGTGGTAAACTCTGACAACTCACAACACGAGTCACAAATGGTCAGGGTGGAAGGTAATGGTTTGTGAATACTAGTTATCGACTAGCAAGTACAAATACCTTCAATATGTAGTGGCACAATGTGGCTTCAATACACAGTGACCAACCAAAGTATGCATATGTCACTAACCATGATCAACAATTTTCACTTCATGTGGTCAATGTTGAAAACGCATAACACGAGTCACAAATGGTCAGAGGGGAAAACAATGGGTTGGGAACACTAGTTATCAACTAGCAAGTACAAAGACTTTCATCAAGCAGTGGCACGGTATGGCTAGCGTGCACAGTGACCAACCAAAGGATGCATATGTCACTGACTACGGCCGATGAGTCCACTATGTTTGGTCAACATTGACGACTCATAACACGAGTCACAAATGGTCAGAGGGAGAGACAATGGTTTGGGAAGCCTATGTATTGACTAGAAAGGACAAACAACTTCAATACTTAGTGGCACGGTGTGGCTAATACGCACACCAAACAACCAAACTGACATATGTCACTAATCATGACCAGAGAATTTCAATATGGGTGGTCAGCGTTGACCAACCATAACACGAGTCACAATCGTTTGGGAGAGGAAATAATGCTATGGGAATATCGGTTCTCAGCTACCAAGTACAACGACCTTCAGTCAGTAGTTGTACGGTGTGGCTACCATGCAAAATGACCGACCAAGGTCGGCATATGTACTCCCTTTTACCAAAGAAATCCGCTGTGTGTGGTCAACGTTTACAACTCATAATACGAGTCAAAAATGGTCAGAGGGGGAAACAATGGTTTGGGAACATCAAGTATCACATAGCAAGCACAAGGGGTTTCAATTTGTTGTGGCATGGTGTGGAGACTATGCACGATGACGAACCAAAGTAGGCATATGTCACTGACCACTACCAAATAATGTCACTAAGTGTGGTAAACTTTGACAACTCACAACACGAGTCACAAATGGTCAGGGTGGAAGGTAATGGTTTGTGAATATTAGTCATTGAGTAGCAAGTACAAATATCTTCAATATGTAGTGGCAGAGTGTGGCTTCAATGCACAGTGACCAACCAAAGTATGCATATGTCACTGACCATGACGAATGAATTTCACTTCATGTGGTCAACGTTGAAAACGCATAACACGAGTCATAAATGGTCAGAGGGAAAACAATGGGTTGGGAACACTAGTTATCAACTAGAAAGTACAAAGACCTTCAACAAGCAGTGGCACGGTATGGCTAGCGTGCACAGTGACCAACCAAAGGATGCATACGTCACTGACTACGACCGAATAATTCCACTATGTGTGGTCAACATTGACAACTCATAACACGAGTCACAGATGGTCAGAGGGAGAGACAATGGTTTGGGAAGCCTATGTATTGGCTAGAAAGGACAAAGAACTTCAATACGTAGTGGCACGGTGTGGCTAATATGCACAGCAAACAATCAAACTAGGCATATGTCACTGGTCATGACCAGAGAATTTCAATATCGGTGGTGAACGTTGACCAACCATAACACGAGTCACAAACGGTCAGGAGAGGAAACAATGCTATGAGAATATCGGTTCTCAACTACCAAGTACAACGACCTTCAGTCAGTAGTAGCACGGTATACCTTCCATGCACAATGACCGACCAAAGTAGGCATATGTACTGCCTTTGACCAAAGAAATCCGCTCTGTGTGGTCAACGTTGACAACTCATAATACGAGTCACAAATGGTCAGAGGGGGAAATAATGGTTTGGGAACACCAAGTATCAAATAGCAAGCACAAGGGGCTTCAATACACTGTGGCACGGTGTGGAAACCATGCACGATGACCAACCAAAGTACGCATATGTCACTGACCATGCCCAAATAATGTCACTAAGTGTGGTAAACTTTGACAACTCATAACACGAGTCAGAAATGGTCAGGGTGGTAGATAATTGTTTGTGAATACTAGGTATCAACTAGCAAGTACAAATACCTTCAATATGTAGTGGCACAATGTGGCTTCAGTGCACAGTGACCAACCAAGGTATGCATATGTCACTAACCATGACCAACAAATTTCACTTTATGTGGTGAACGTTGAAAACGCATAACACAAGTCACAAATGGTCAGAGGGGAAAACAATGTGTAGAGAACACTAGTTATCAACTAGCAAGTACAAAGACCTTCAAAAATCAGTCGCATTGTATGGCTAGCGTGCACAGTGACCAACCAAAGGATGCATACGTCACTGACTACGACCGAATAAGTCCACTATGTGTGGTCAACATTGACAACTCATAGCACGAGTCACAAATGGCCACAGGGAGTGACAATGGTTTGGGAAGCCTATGTATTGGCTAGAAAGGACAAATAACTTTAAGACATAGTGGCACGGTGTGGCTAACATGCACACCAAAGAACCAAACTAGGCATATGTCACTGATCATGACCATAGAATTTCAATATGGGTGGTCAATGTTGACCAACCATACCACGAGTCACAAATGGTCAGAAGAGGAAACAATGCTATGGGAATATCGGTTCTCAACTACCAAGTAGAATGACCTTCAGTCAGTAGTAGCACGGTGTGGCTACCATGCACAATGACCAACCCAAGTAGGCATATGTACTGCCTTTGACGAAAGAAATCCGCTGTGTGTGGTCAACGTTGACAACTCATAATAGGAGTCACAAATGGTCAGAGGGGGAAACAATGGTTTGGGAACACCAAGTATCAAATAGAAAGCACAAGGGGCTTCAATACATTGTGGCACGGTGTGGAGACCATACACGATGACCAACCAAGTAGGCATATGTCACTGACCATGAGCAAATAATGTCACTATGTGTGGTAAACTTCGACAACGCATAACACGAGTCACAAATGGTCAGGGCGGAAGATAATGGTTTGTGCATACTAGTTATCGACTAGCAAGTACAAATACCTTCAATATGTAGTGGCACAATGTGGCTTCAATGCACAGTGACCAACCACAGTATGCATATGTCACTAACCATGACCACCAAATTTCACTTCATGTGGTCAACGTTGAAAACGCATAACACGAGTCACAAATGGTCAGAGGGGAAAACAATGGGTTGGGAACAATAGTTATCAACTAGCAAGTACAAAGAATTTCAACAAGTAGTGGCACGGTATGGCTAGCGTGCACAGTGACCAACCAAAGGATGCATACGTCACTGACTACGACCGAATAAGTCCACTATGTGTGGTCAACATTGACAACTCATAACACGAGTCACAAATGGTCAGAGTGAGAGACAATGGGTTGGGAAGCGTATGTATTGGCTAGAATGGACAAAGAACTTCAATATGTAGTGGCACGGTGTGGCTAATATGCACACCAAACAATCAAAGTAGGCATATGTCACTGATCATGACCAGAGAATTTCAATATGGGCGGTCAACGTTGACCAACCATAATACGAGTCACATACGGCCAGGAGAGGAAACAATGCTATGAGAATATCGGTTCTCAACTACCAAGTACAACGACCTTGAGTCAGTAGTAGTAGGGTGTGAGGTATGGTTAATCGGGGCCATTTTACACACTGGTTTTTTAGTGTGTACCTTGACTGTGCTCTATTATAAGTGAGTAGCTCACACTAATCCTTACACTCTTTCTATAGTGTTTGAGAAGAGTGTACTTTTGTCTTATCTGACATGAAGAGTTTTTTCTCATGAAGGACCTCAGTGCGTGGGGTTAGTGTATGTGGCCAGTGCGCTCAATCACCACATAAAAGCACACTGAGAACGCACTCAATGTACTAACCTGTGTCATATGTCCAAGTGCACCTTGTGTTTTATCCTATATGGTGAGATGATGCATTCTTAGGAAGGACCCTAGTGCGTGGGGCTAGTGTATGTGGTTAGTGCACTCAATCACCATATAAAAGTAATCTCAGAGCGCACTTAGTGTGCTGATTTGTCTTATGTGTTTAAGAGAACCTTTTCTTTTGTCTTATCTGGCCAAACAATTATCTTCTTAGAAGGGACCCGAGTGCGTGGGGCTAGTGTATGTGACAATTGCGCTTAGTCACCACACAAATATACACTAAGAGCGCACTCATTGTGCGAATTTGTCTCATGTGTTTAATCAATCTTTGAATTTTGTCTTACACGGCTGATGCCTAAGTTTTTAGCAAAGGAACTTAATGAGTTTAAATTACATCTCTATGTTGTTCATAAAAATATGTGTGTATGTTTTTTTGGCAAATCATTGTGTTTGTACCTGATATAAAATTAAATAATACCAGAAGACCGATTGAGATAATGTGGAGCAGCATGACGTGTGTTTTATCTTGTTTTGTAGCTTCTGAAATCTCTATTGAGTTATACGACGTATTTATGCCCGACAATTGATTTAGTGTTATCGCCGTAGTTAAATTCAAAAAGAAGTTTCGAACGTCGTTGTTTCTACCAATATCTAGATCGTCCGTGTGAACCGGCCGATCTATCGCTCCGTCAAAGGATCGCTTTTTTTGTGACGGCCGTCTATCTTCCGCCGACTGTGCGTTGTCATTTTTTGCGATACGTTTGTCCTTGCCTGCTGCCACACGACTTATCCTTCGTGTCCATCGTCGCAAGGTTGTCTAGAGATCGATCCAGTGTACGGTGCTAGTGTATGTGGCGAGTGCGCTCAAAATACGTGCGAAAGTGCACTTATCAAGCACTCAATGTGCGATAGCCACATTCCGAAATGGCTTAATTGTGTGTAAGCATCTTGCATGTAGACGAACAAACGAACAAAGTTTGCGATCCAAGATGTACGAAACGAAATTACAAACCTACTAGCTGCAAGTTTTGATACATGACTAATGAAACGATATTACAGGTCACGTTCTGCGAGCTCTAGGATCGCAGATTCCTTACGGATCCATTACGAATTTTGGCGAACAGCGACCTGTTTAAAACATTATCTCTTCAATTATTTCTCGTTCGATAGGAATGTAGAAGGTCGGAGAGTGACGATTTGATTTTCACGGGAATGTGGACACAAAATATAGTCATGTCTATTCTCAAGAAATAGGTGGAAAATGTAACCTTCTCTCAAATTACAGTTTAGGAGGGTGTTCGAAGAAATTCCAAATACATTTCACTGATTCACCAATATAAATGGTCTATCTTCCCTTGTTATTGATATTGTCGAGCGGAGTTGAAATGTTAAGAGTGTGTAAACGAACAGTTCCGCGTTTTCTGTCCCGCTTGAAATGTCTGATCCTCACCAGAAAGGACAAAAGCTTTTCTCGCGGTGAATCTTTCATACGAACGCAAGGTGGGAACAAGGTGCTAACATTTGCAAACCGATGAACAAGTTTGTTTTCCAACATCGCAACCTCATGCGGTTTGAAACTGTATATGCTCACACACTCAGTGTGTGATAAGTGCACTCTGTCATACAAATTCATCGCAATGTCCCATATACACTAAACCTCGCACTAGGGGGCCCTAGCAACGGGATGAGACCCGCCTGGAACAATCGTCGGCAAACGGATTATCGAGACGACAGCGTATCATGATATCTGCCGGCAGTAATGACGGCCGTCACTCTCCGAACGGATACAACGGCCTCTCGGTGGCGAAATCGACCTACGCTGGCGCGGCCTACGTCTTCGACAAAAGACGCCACTTCTGGGTTCAGTTACTGAAGAAGTTTAATACCAATATATCCCAATTGACTAACACCAGGACAATTATAGGTCCTTTAATGTTGTCCCTCTTGTGAAAAGAAGACAAAACGAGAAATAATTGGGTTTTTAAAAACACAATTTAAGTACACGAGTGAAGAATTTTATTTAGGATACAGTGGGTAGCAAGAAAGAGAAAAACATCAAGGGGGGGGGAGAGAGAGAGAGAGAGAGAGAGAGAGAGATAGAGAGATGAAGGGATAGATAGAGAGATATAGAGATAGAGAGAGAGAGAGAGAGAGAGAGAAAGAAAGAGAGAGAAAGAGAGAGGGGGGGGGAGAGATAGAGAGAGAGAAAGAGGGAGAGAGTGAGAGAAAGAGAGAGATAGAGAGAGAGAGACATAGAGAGAGAGAGAGAGTTTAGTTATGCAACGTTCAAGTGCATCAGGATTTTAGTGCATGGTGTTAGTGCATGGTGTCTGAGCGCACTACAAGAGCGCACTGATAATTGAGTGTGTGATCTGCCTACCATTGGGCATATATGTACGGTGTGGCTACCATGCACAATGACCGACCAAAGTAGGCATATGTACTGCCTTTGACCAAAGAAATCCGTTGTGTGTGGTCAACGTTTACAACTCATAATATGAGTCACAATTGGTCAGAGGGGAAAACAATGGTTTGGGAACACCAAATATCACTTAGCAAGCACAAGGGGCTTCAATACGTTGTGGCACGGTGTGGAGACCATGCTCGATAACCAACCAAAGTAGGCATATGTCACTGACCATGACCAAATAATGTCACTAAGTGTGGTAAACTTTGACAACTCACAACAGAAGTCACAAATGGTCAGGGTGGAAGGTAATGGTTTTTGAATACTAGTTATGAACTAGCAAGTACAAATACATTCAATATGTAGTGGCACAATGTGGCTTCAATGCACAGTGACCAACCAAAGTATGCACATGTCACTGACCATGACGAAAGAAGTTCACTTCATGTGGTCAACATTGAAAACGCATAACACGAGTCACAAATGGTCAGAGGGGAAAACAATGGGTTGGGAACACTAGTTATCAACTAGCAAGTACAAAGACATTCTACAAGCAGTGGCACGGTATGGCTAGCGTGCACAGAGACCAACCAAAGGATGCATACGTCCCTGACTACGACCGAATAAGTCCACTATGTGTGGTCAACATTGACAACTAACAACACTAGTCACAAATGGTCAGAAGGAGAGACAATGGTTTGGGAAGCCTATGTATTGACTAGAAATAACAAAGAACTTCAATACGTAGTGGCACGGAATGGCTAATATGCACACCAAATAACCAAACTAGGCATATGTCACTGATCATGACCAGAGAATTTGAATATGGGTGGTCAACGTTGACCAACCATAACACGAGTCACAAACGGTCAGGACAAGAAACAATGCTATGGGGATATCGGTTCTCAACTACAAGTATAACAACCTTCAGTCAGTAGTAGCACGGTGTGGCTACCATGCACAATGAGCAACCAAAGTAGGCATATGTACTGCCTTTGACCAAAGAAATCCGCTGTGTGTGGTCAACGTTGACAACTCATAATACGAGTCACAAATGGTCGGAGGGGGGAATAATGGGTTGGGAACACCAAGTATCAAATAGCAAGCACAAGGGGCTTCAATACGTTGTGGCACGGTGTGGAGACCATGCACGATGACCAACCAAAGTAGGCATATGTCACTGACCATGAGCAAATAATGACACTAAGTGTGGTAAACTTCGACAACTCATAACACGAGTCACAAATGGTCAGGGTGGAAGATAATGGTTCGTGCATACTAGTTATCGACTAGCAAGTACAAATACCTTCAATATGTAGTGGAACAATGTGGCTTCAATGCACAGTGACCAACCAAAGTATGCATGTGTCACTAGCCATGACCAACAAATTTTACTTCATGTGGTGAACGTTGAAAACGCATAACACGAGTCACAAATGGTCACAGGGGAAAACAATGCATTGGGAACACTAGTTATCAACTAGAAAGTACAAAGATCTTCAACAAGCAGTGGCACGGTATGGCTAGCGTGCACAGTGACCAACCAAAGGATGCATACGTCACTGACTACGACCGAATAAGTCCACTCTGTGTGGTCAACATTGACAACTCCTAACACGAGTCACAAATGGTCAGAGGGAGAGACAATGGTTTGGGAAGCCTATGTATTGGCTAGAAAGGACAAAGAACTACAATACGTAGTGGCACGGTGTCGCTAATATGCACACCAAACAATCAAACTAGGCATATGTCACTGATCATGACCACATAATTTCAACATGGGTGGTCAACGTTGACCAACCATAACATGAGTCACAAACGGTCAGGAGAGGAAACAATACTATGAGAATATCGGTTCTCAACTACCAAGTACAACGACATTCAGTCAGTAGTAGCACGGTGTGCCTACCATGCACAATGACCGACCAAAGTAGGCATATGTACTGCCTTTGACCAAAGAAATCCGCTGTATGTAGTCAACGTTGACAACTCATAACACGAGTCACAAATGGTCAGGGTGGTAGATTGTGGTTTGTGAATACTAGGTATCGACTAGCAAGTACAAATACCTTCAATAGGTAGTGGCACAATGTGGCTTCAATGCACAGTGACCAACCAATGTATGCATATGTCACTAATCATGACCAACAAATTTCAGTTCATGTGGTCAACGTTGAAAACGCATAACACGAGTCACAAATGGTCAGAGGGGGAAACAAGGGTTTGGGAACACCAAGTATCAAAAAGCGAGCACAAGGGGGTTCAATACGCTGTGACACGGTGTGGAGACCATGTACGATGACCAACCAAAGTATGCATATGACACTAACCATGACCAACAAATTTCACTTCATGTGGTCAACGTTGAAAACGCATAACACGAGTCACAAATGGTCAGAGGGGGAAACAAGGGTTTGGGAACACCAAGTATCAAAAAGCGAGCACAAGGGGGTTCAATACGCTGTGACACGGTGTGGAGACCATGTACGATGACCAACCAAAGTATGCATATGACACTAACCATGACCAACAAATTTCACTTCATGTGGTCAACGTTGAAAACGCATAACACGAGTCACAAATGGTCAGAGGGGGAAACAAGGGTTTGGGAACACCAAGTATCAAAAAGCGAGCACAAGGGGGTTCAATACGCTGTGACACGGTGTGGAGACCATGTACGATGACCAACCAAAGTATGCATATGTCACTGACCATGCCCAAATAATATCACTAAGTGTGGTAAACTTTGACAACTCATAACACGAGTCACAAATGGTTGGGGTGGTAGATAATTGTTTGTGAATACTAGGTATCAACTAGCAAGTACAAATACCTTCAATATGTAGTGGCACAATGTGGCTTCAATGCAGAGTGACCAACCAAAGTATGCATATGTCACTAACCATGACCAACAAATTTCACTTCATGTGCTCAACGTTGAAAACGCATAACACGAGTCACAAATGGTCAGAGGGGAAAGCAATGGGTTGGGAACACTTGTTATCAACTAGCATGTACAAAGACCTTCAAGAAACAGTGGCACGGTATGGCTAGTGTGCACACTGACCAACCAAAGGATGCATACGTCACTGACTATGACCGAATAAGTCCACTATGTGTGGTCAACATTGACAACTCATAACACGAGTCACAAATGATCAGAGGGAGTGACAATGGTTTGGGAAGCATATGTATTGGCTAGAAAGGACAAAGAACTTCAATACGCAGTGGCACAGTGTGGCTAATATGCACACCAAACAACCAAACTAGGCATATGTCACTGATCATGACCAGAGAATTTCAATATGGGTGGTCAACGTTGACCAACCATAACACGAGTCACAAACGGTCAGGACAGGAAACAATGCTATGGGCAAATCGGTTCTCAACTACCAAGTAGAACGACCTTCAGTCAGTAGTAGCACGGTGTGCCTACCATGCACAATGACCGACCAAAGTAGGCATATGTACTGTCTTTGACCAAAGAAATCCGCTGTGTGTGGTCAACGTTGACAACTCATAATACGAGTCACAAATGGTCAGAGGGGGAAACAATGGTTTGGGAACACCAAGTATCAAATAGCAAGCACAAGGGGCTTCAATGCGCTGTGGCACGATGTGAAGACCATGCACGATGACCAACCAAAGTATGCATATGTCACTGACCATGCCCAAATTCTGTCACTAAGTGTGGTAAACTTTCACAACTCATAACACGAGTCACAAATGGTCAGGGTGGTAGATAATGGTTTGTGAATAATAGGTATCGAGTAGCAAGTACAAATACCTTCAATATGTAGTGGCACAATGTGGCTTCAATGCACAGTGACCAACCAAATTATGCGTATGTCACTACCCATGACTAACAAATTTCACTTCATGTGTTCAACGTTGAAAACGCATAACACGAGTCACAAATGGTCAGAGGGGGAAACAATTGGTTGGGAACACTAGTTATCAACTAGCAAGTACAAAGACCTTCAAAAAGAAGGGGCACGGTATGGCTAGCGTGCACAGTGACCAACCAAAGGATGCATGCGTCACTGACTACGGCCGAATAAGACCACTATGTGTGGTCAACATTGACAACTCATAACACGAGTCACAAATCGTCAGAGGGAGAGACAATGGTTTGGGAAGCCTATGTATTGACTAGAAAGAACAAAGAACTTCAGTACGTAGTGGCACGGAATGGCTAATATGCACACCAAATAACCAAACTAGGCATATGTCACTGATCATGACCACAGACTTTCAATATGGGTGGTCAACGATGACCAACCATAACACGAGTCACAAACGGTCAGGACAGGAAACAATGCTATGGGAATATCGGTTCTCAACTACCAAGCATAACGACCTTCAGTAAGTAGTAGCACGGTATGGCTACTATGCACAATGTCCGACCAAAGTAGGCATATGTCACTGACCATGAGAAAATAATGACACTAAGTGTGGTAAACTTTGATAGCTCACAACACGAGTCACAAATGGTCAGGGTGGAAGATAATGGTTTGTGCAAACTAGTTATCAGCTAGCAAGTACAAATACCTTCAATATGTAGTGGCACAATGTGGCTTCGATGCACAGTGACCACCCAAAGTATGCATATGTCACTAACCATGAGAAACAAATTTCACTTCATGTGGTCAACGCTGAAAACGCATAACAAGAGTCACAAATGGTGAGAGGGGAAAGCCATGGGTTGGGAACACTAGTTGTCAACTAGAAAGTACGAAGACCTTCAACAAGCAGTGGAACGGTATGGCTAGCGTGCAAAATGACCAACCAAAGGATGCATACGTCACTGACTACGACTGAATAAGTCAACTATGTGTGGTCAACATTGACAACTCAAAACACAAGTCACAAATGGTCAGAGGGGGAGACAATGGTTTGGGAATCCAGTGCATTGGCTAGAAAGGACAAAGAACTTCAATACGTAGTGGCACGGTGTGGCTGATATGCACACCAAACAATCAAACTAGGCATATGTCACTGATCATGACCAGAGAATTTCAATATGGGTGGTCAACGTTGACCAACCATAACACGAGTCACAAACGGTCAGGACAGGAAACAATGCTATGGGAATATCGGTTCTCAACTACCAAGTATAACGACCTTCAGTTAGTAGTAGCACGGGATGGCTACCATGCACAATGTCCGACCAAAGTAGGCATATGTACTGCCTTTGACCAAAGAAATCCGCTGTGTGTGGTCAACGTTGACAACTCATAATACGAATCACAAATGGTCAGAGGGGGAAACAATGGTCTGGGAACACCAAGTATCAAATAGCAAGCACAAGGGGCTTCAATACGTTGTGGCACGGTGTGGAGACCATGCACGATGACCAACCAAAGTAGGCATGTGTCGCTGACCATGAGCAAATAATGACACTAAGTGTGGTAAACTTTGACAGCTCATAACACGAGTCACAAATGGTCAGGGTGGAAGATAATGGTTTGTGCAAATTAGTTATCAACTAGCAAGTACAACTACCTTCAATATGTAGTGGCACAATGTGGCTTCAATGCACAGTGACCAACCAAAGTATGCATATGTCACTAACCATGAC
>SZWC01016297.1:32257-45361 GCA_023375785.1 Penium margaritaceum
CAGTTGGTCCTGCCTAGGCGGCTCTTAGTGAGCCTGATCACCTCCCTGAGGGCTGCCCCAGTTTCCATCAGTGATCGCCTAACTACCTTGCTTTGGTGGCCACACTATGTGCAAGACTCAAGGTGCCTAGCTTGAGCTGTCTGTCTTGACGTTGCCCATCTGTGGGCAAGGAGTTTTGTCTAGGCGTGAGAGCTCAGAGTTATTGCCTAACCTCAGCTCTGCTTTATAGAGATGATTCTGTCTAAACAATCAGACTGTGTTGGAGTCTCCCTATGACGACCCAGTGTGTTTGGCAGTGCTCTGCCAGCCTGGTTAGAGGGATCTAGAAGTTGTGTGTCTTGTTGGAGTTCTCCTCCGTCGACCCGAAAAGCCTGGTAGCACTCCGCTAGCTTGGCTAGTAGGGTCAGAAGTCCTCTAAAGACGGAGAAAGCCTAGCAGTGGCTGCCAGCGTCGAGAGGAGGGTGCCCTGACAACCTGGAGGCCATTTCACCTAAAAGAATAGTGACCGTGCTAACACCCTTGTAACCACAGCCTTGACGGCCAAGCAAGGTGTTGCGCACTCCAATGGGGCAGGTTGTGTGAGGGCATTAAGCTTAGCTGTGTTTCGCCGCTGTTTCCTTGTACCATACTTTTGCTTGATGTTCTGTTTCAATCACAAGTTTCAATCCAAGTCATCCGCTTCTACACATTGGAGTACAAGGTTTGCTTGCTGGCCACAGAGATCCTAAACAGCAACAAGACCCCCTTGTTGCATCAGAGCACGCGGTGACTTCGTCATTGCAGGCTCCAAAACCCCAACATCAAGGATGACATTTCTGATTCTCAGTGGAGAAACCATTGACATTGTATCACTCAGTGAGTGATGGATACAGATCGTGCTACCCGACTGGTACAGACAATAAAAAGGCACATGAGTGTACTCACAACCTTGTTCAAGAGACAATAATTATTGTCAATGAGGGTTGTAAATTCTTCAGAGAGAGGCAGAGACTCTTTGATGGTTCCTCAAAAAATTGAGACGCCGCAGTGCGATGGTGGAAGATTGCAAAATTCAACTTTCGTGTANCATTTCTGATTCTCAGTGGAGAAACCATTGACATTGTATCACTCAGTGAGTGATGGATACAGATCGTGCTACCCGACTGGTACAGACAATAAAAAGGCACATGAGTGTACTCACAACCTTGTTCAAGAGACAATAATTATTGTCAATGAGGGTTGTAAATTCTTCAGAGAGAGGCAGAGACTCTTTGATGGTTCCTCAAAAAATTGAGACGCCGCAGTGCGATGGTGGAAGATTGCAAAATTCAACTTTCGTGTATAACAAGATTGACCGAAGTGAGCAAATTTGAGGGCAACAACTTCAGAGTATCATCACTTTACGAGTGAACATATCATGGACATTGATAAACAAAAGTAACTAAACCAATGTCGATGACGTTTATTCATCCACAGTTCGGTGATAGTCCATTTAAAAGAAAATGAGAGATACGTTTTTCTACTCATGGTGCTCCAGAGAACTATGACGATCTCATAGATTACTACAAACCAACTACAACATAGTTGGGATCACATCAATTTCTAAATTTTTCCATCAAAGTTTATGAGCGCAAAGACGATGTATAAGCAAATAGTTTTAAGCTAACGTGTGTTAACACCTACATCCTGTTGGTCCGATCCACCACATAATGAGTTATAATCAACATTGAAATAAGACAACGACCAGTGACATCACCACATGTTGATGTAAAAAGACTCTTTAAAATGGGCCTTGGGAAACGATATCTCTCATCAGATCCTTTGGATGCTTCAAGAAACGCCTCAAAGTTGATGGCATCATTACACGATACATTAGTCGTGTACGTCACGCTCTTCAAACATCATGCGGATGGATTTTGATCATGCCAAAGATATGGTTAAGCACCGTCTATGCGATATCGATGTGTAAAACAAATCCAACATTTGATTTTTTCAAACAAAACCATTTTTTCCAAGAGATCATGATGACTACGATGTAGCTCAAGCATGCTCACTAATTTGGAAGGTCATGGTGAAGCGGCTCAATTTCCTTGGTTTTGGGGGTGGTTTCATTGATCTACATTGCTGAATGCAAGTATTACATGTTTTTGGATGTCGCTGCAGTGATATCCTGGATTGTGGTGGCTTGTCTAATGTCTTCAATGAGGGTGATACCCTCTACAAGTGCCTGAGATAAGGCATAAGAAAAACACTCTATCGCGTGGAAGTACCAAATGTACACAATAGAAGACATTGAAGCAACACAAATTGTTACAACTTGGCAAACACAATCCATTGACGGGTTCTTGCATGGAACTCTTGGACGTGATTACATAGTTGTATGAATATCTATGAACTAGTTGTTCTAGGATCAGCGGATGTGATTCGGAAGTGTTTGATCAGAATCACATGGAATTAACACCCGGAAGTTGTTCGTCCAACTTGTACCATAATGATTGTGATCATGGTACACCTGTTTGGTGAGTTGCGTGTGCTCAACACTTCATTCGTGGATAGAATCCATGGTTGTTGAGATCGGCAATCTCAGCTAACCTAGTTCAGAAGCAGTCTGCTTTTGACAGGGGCGTGAGTAGCAGCCTACGGTACCCATTTTTGACAGAAATGAGGAGATGATGGTTGAAACCAAGATCATCTAGGTCGGAGCATTGTCGTGTCTAATGACGGATGTTGATGAAAATTGTGCGTGTCAGACGACCAATGCCGCCTCCTTCAAAGAGGGATGTAATCTTTGAAAGAAGAAAACAAGTGTGCTTAGCAACTATGTCTTAGGACCTTGGTACCTCCCAACACTAAGAAAAAACTAGCATGCGAGTTGCATGGGCTTAGTGGAGCTTGGTTGTGTTCAGCCAACCAACCCACAGGTGCTCAAAGAGATCTAGTAGGCCTTCATGTGGT
The DNA here is from genome assembly GCA_023375785.1 of Penium margaritaceum. NCBI lineage: Eukaryota > Viridiplantae > Streptophyta > Zygnematophyceae > Desmidiales > Peniaceae > Penium > Penium margaritaceum. Next base: position 35,192 of record SZWC01016297.1, read on the forward strand.
CATGAACACGTGGTTGCGAACCAAGAGGACTGATCTCCAGATACTAGGTTGCACGTTTTAACAATGTTGTAGGGAGGTACCGCCTTGGCAACATCCCCTCCAAAGAGATCATGTACAAATGACATAGGACGTGTTGTGTGGACCTAGACAATTGTTTTGGGGATACCCGGTTAATCAGTCGTAGGGACACTCCTTGCAAAGGGGGAGGAGGTTTCACCACAACAGCTTGCTGAACACGTACCACACGGAATGTGGAATAATGATTCTTCCATGCCTACTTCCAAACTGGCAAGTCGAAATTGACAATGTACATCCCAAATGGCATCGACCATGCTGACAATACACACGTGTGATGAATCTTCTACGAAGGAAAGCCAACACGTGTGTTGAAACGTACAGAGGTTGTGCGTGCCTTGTCTTGGCAAGAGCCAATGGATTGCATGGTCAATACAGAATGTTGGACCCAGATGATCACAATTGTGAAAAATCACGCACATTCGTGGTTTATTGTGCGTGAACGTGACGCAATAGTGTTGCGGATGACAAGAGTCACAACAGTTCTCTTACACATGGTTTTTGTTACAAGGTTTTCATCTTGAATGACACAATGATCAAACCTCCATGAGCAAGGACAAACCGGGACGGTTCGGAGAAAAGGGGGAGGAATGTAGCGTGAGGACCATTTTTAGGATAACAAATGGTCTTGAAATAGTTACTACATGTTTTGGGGTCTCGAGATTGGAGTCAGGAGGTGTCCTTGTCCATAGAATAGCATACGGGCTAGAGTCTAGGTCGACTCTAGTCCGGAAAATATCTTTAGTGTGGATTTGGGGTGAGAGGAGTGTTACGATGGAGATTCCATTGCATCACTCCTCCTCCACCCCTTGAGCTCCGCTAGGGCCCTATTTCCACGTGGTTGTGCCACATAGATGGAATAGGCTAGGATGCATGTTTTAACATCCGTGCCCAGTGATGACCATGTCCGTTTTGCCGAGACGCGTCTTAGCCAAAATCGCTTAAGCGACCAGTCACTCGGTCTTCTTGGACTGACTACTCTAAGGGCCTATGTTTTGGTTCCACAATTAGTTGCAAAATGGACCAAGTCCATTACATTATTGTTAAAGCTACAAAATCATTGAAAGTTCCCCTAGACTTACAATGAAATGAATTTTTTTCATTGATTCTAATTTTTTATTTACCAGTTAATTTGACTAGTGAATTGGTTTTTCTAACGCAGTAAGATGTCTTATTGGATAGACCTAGATTGAGATATGGTGTCTGTGCAAAACATTTCCGTGGCATGATGTAAACATGTGATTCTTTACTACAACATGTCTGGACTAGGAAATATCTTCAGTGTAAGATCGAGGCAAGAAGAGCGATTCAAATTGGTCGATGGAAAGAATTACAGCTACCCAGCTATGACCTAGGCTACTTATTGCAAACATGTTTTACGACGGACTAGTATTTTTAATCAGTTGCAAGTCAAATCGCCAAAAACAATAAATGTTTTCATTTGTCACGAACAAAGTACTTCACCCAACCTGTTTTTGGTATTGAGCTCAATCTAGCGTACTGTTGCAATAAGATGCAAAGAGGGCGCATATTTAAACTACTATGCTATTCTTGAGTCTTTTTGCCAAGCTTCCTCCTTCAGGATAAAAGAATGAATTTGTTTTGTATGTGAACAGGGTGACATGTACCACTGCAGAATCTGAATCGGATTCCTACACACATTACAAAGTTTGGAGGTACAAGAACACACCCTAAGTTTATCCGACCGAGGCCAAACGCATCCGAAGTCAGCCATTGCTAGGACATTGTGCAGGCCTGATGGGCAATCATGGATAGCAATCACAGTCGCCAAAGCCCTCCTTTTTGTGAGATTCATTGCCATGTGAGAATCGTTACATTGCTCGGAAATGAGTATAGCGCAATTGTAACAAGATTTCAAGAAGGGCACAAAAAAATGTTAGATTTTTGGCAGAGCATAAAAAATTTCTACTTTCATGCCAAGAATGCAAAGCAGTCAAAGTTTTGGAGGGGCACGCAAAAATGGAAACTCTCTTGTTGGGCACAGAAAAATGCCACATTTTTGGAGGGGCACACACACATGTCCAGTCACTGTCCAAAGGGGCACACAAAAATGTTCAATTTGTCGTTGTTACACCATATTAGCATAACGTTTATCAACGTACATTTTTCTAATATTCATCAATTTTCTTCTCTTCTCTCACTTCAAAAAATAGAAAGTTATCCTCTCCCGAAGATAGAAGTTAGAATATAAAATTTCTCACACAAGAAAACAAGACCCGAATTCTGAGTCTGATTGTTTTTCTCACTTGAGTATGTATTTAACCTTCGCTACTATTTCCTTTTTCTGAAAACACAGATGTACCATGGTTTTTGAAAGGGCACACAAAAATCTCACATTGCAGATGTGCACGCAAAAATTTCACCTTTTACAAAGAGACACAAACATGTCATTTTTTTGGCACACAGAATGACCTACTTTCTAGAGACATTCCTCAATAATAATTCCAGCACTTCGGGTGAATCAATGCTCCTCACGCACACCCTATGTTTTCCCTATAATGATTAGAAATCACCACCCAAACGTTTTCATGCAGCTTCTTAGGGGAATGTCTTCTTTGTTCATAATTGTACACGACTATTCATTATGTTGTGATGGTGCCAAAAACAGTAGTAAAATTTTGTTAAATTACTTATATTCCACATGTGACATGTAGAATCACTTAGAAAGAGCATACATTTATAGGTCGAAGACATAATGAAGTCACTATAAACTTTCATCAAGTTTCATTAAACAAGATGTCCAATCAAAGTTATATGCATGGGACATAGCAAGATTGAGGTGTCTTGACATGTGTCAATAGTTGCATGTGAGTAATTGGTTCAACCTTTTAAGCCTAGCAAAATGACGGCAACATCTTTATCACATGCACGCAATCTACGCTTGCTGCATGCGTCGTGAGCACGTAAGGGCCATGCATTACTCACATGCTTCTCGTTGTTGCTCACAGCTTGTTTCCTCATTATGCACAACTTCAATTCCATTCCTTCCTTTGATCTCATTCACTCTCATTGCCCTTGGCCCCAAAGTTTCCTTACCCTTTGTTTGCCCATGACATCGTTGCTCCTCCATCACTTTTGTGCACCTTCTAAACTATCTTTCTGGATACAACGATGCAACCCTTGGTCTGTCGGCTGTAGCATATGCTCCTTTCTCCCTACATGCCTGTGACTACACTTTCTTAGAAGCTACTCCCTATGAAGGGCCATCCGACGTGTGCTGCAAGAGTAGTCTGTCATTTCTTTTGGAATGTTGCTCGAGTACATGCTCCATATCAGAAGGTAGGGGGGGCTCTCTTTATATTACTTGGTGTTTTGGGAAGCTTTGTATGCTCCCAAATNATTGCTTAGAGGTGTTTGCATTCCTCCACGCACTCTAAGGGTTAGCTGTTTTGGGGGGTGGTGCCTGTTGCTATGCTCATCGTAAGCATTGCTCACGATGTGTCGGTGCTTGTGCTGGTGTGGTGGGGGTTTTTGAGGTGACTATGGGCATTGTGGAGGAAGCTACACTGGTAGTAGTTGTTTTGGGGCATGGTGCATATTGCTGTGCTCATCTTACATCCCCAACAGGATGACTCCCATGAGGGAGACAAGTTGGACAGTCGCGTTCCACGGGACCTTGTTCACCGCACGTCATGCATCTCCTCTTTCTATTATACTTTGCTTTGTCTGATTCTCGACATGCTGAAGTAGGCCTACCTACCTCTTTCTCCATGCGTAAGGATGGGGCAAACCCTTTGTGTGGAAGCAAGTCCTCGAACATAACAGGCAGGAGTTCATCAAAATGAATCTCCTTCCACGATGATACAAGGTACGCCGGATGGCACCTATCGGTGACCTTCTTTCCATTCACGTGTATGAGGTAGGCTATTGCATGCACGCATGGAAAATGGTGTTCCTGATATAAGTAGCATGTAGACGACATTTCTTCCGAATCCACTATCCGCGGCTTTGGACCACTTTTTTCCCTGTGACCACCGCGCGTCAACCCAGTGCCACCTTGATCTTCAACACGTATCCAGACACCAACTTCAAGAATTTTTTGCACATCTCTTGTCCCTTTTGGGCAAGCTCCCCATGTAAGCCTCTGCCTCTCGCCAACGCTCAACCATGAAATGTTACCAATACTCCCATACCCCTATGAAGAAGTCAAAGGGAGTGAGGATGTATACCCCGTGAATGCAGAGTTCAAACTGTCCATAATGTTAGACATGACATGATCCTACCAAGGGAGTGGGAATTGTAGAGGGCTCCAATGATGTGGAGCCAGTCCCTCGTGTGCTCTACAGAACATCAAAGCATGTACTCAAGTGCATCTACACTCAAAGCTTCTACCTCGTTTGCTGCTAATTCTCACTCCTTCATTTTCTGTGCATACAATAGCTTCTAAGAGATTCCTTGTGCTCCAACACCGTACCGGTCCTTCACATTCTTGCAAATGTGCCATGCACAGTGTGCAGGGCATGCCTTTGGCAGCTCATTATGCACAGCATGAATAATGCATGCGTGCTTATCAGACATAACGACCATAGTGTGGTCATGTAGAATGCTGAAATTCTCCTCCAACTTCCGTGCGAACTACTTCCAGTCCTCACTATTCTCACTCGGCACAATTTTTATCATGAGTGGAACGATGTGGTTTCTTGCATCCAAGGTAGTTGCCATCAATAACACGCCCTCATCACTTCCCTCCATGAAAGTTCCATCCATGGGAACAAACTGTCTCCCACAATCCGAATCCTTCCTCATCGCACCACAAACAATAAGTGCACGTTGACACCGCCCTTATACACTCTCTACATCACCCACCCACTCTGGACCCTGGCAAATAATCTGCTAAAATTTACATAAGAGAAGAAGAAGAAGAAGCCACATATATGCACATTCATACAAAAAACATCTCCTTGCATATACACATGCATATGCATATTCACATGCATATCCAAATGCACATGCATATGCAGATGCATATGCATATGCACATGCAAATGCATAGCACATGCACACACATGAGGACCGACACGCTCTCCGGGGGAGTCAACCAAACCCCCGCTCCCCGAAGGGAGGGGGGGGTCGGTTGACCTCGACAATGGGTCGAGGTCAATCGCACGACCTTCAACCCAGCATGCTGGGTCAAAGGTTGAGAGCAGCATAGGTATGTACACATAGAAATGCATATGTGCAAATGAATATGGAAAAAGCAACTTAGAGTGTGCATGTGCATATGTGAGGGGTGGGAAAACAAATTACGTCATCTATGAATGGATTGAATAATGCCCATGCTTTCTATGGAATCCCGAAGAACATTCTAAGAAATTGTTTCCTCCCTTCCTGCACAGTGTTGTATGCGATCTTTATGCTGCCTCCAATCGTTGCCTCAGTAACACATCAAAATGTGGTGATTGGTGTCTTGATGTCAGCATACACGATGCCTGCTATGAGCGAGGCCACGTGCTTAACATGTCCGGATGGGTATCCTCTTATCATTGCAGCTGCACACGCATGCTCCGTGATGATCTTCTCCACCTCCCAAAATTGCATCTTCTTGCATAGTCGTACACGGACTTTAAATGGAAACGTTCTCTTCTCGTCTACGTTCTTGCACTTCATACTGAATGATGTCGTTTTCAACCTGCATCGTACAAGAATACGAGCAACATCTAATATTCTCACACCATAATTGCCTTTCCTCCCGTGTGAGAACCCCCCACCTTCACCCTCCCCCTCTTGACATGCATAACTTTTTGTAGTGGAGTAAACCTAAGCAAATGAATTTTATAGGGCTAACCTCTACATCGTCGTGTTCCATGAATTCTTTCCTGCATGCCAAAAACACGCTGGTGGGTTTTTGCCTTTGTGGTGTACATATGTCCAGTCCAGTCCCACACTCTTGTCTTCTCTGTCTTTCAAGACTTCCATGCCACACATATACCCTTGACATAGTCCATGTGGTATCTATGGCATTGCATCCCAAGGAAATTGGGACACATGAAGCAGAGTTTGATGCTACTCCGGGCAACACAAAGATGCGATGCGTACCACATGCATCGACTGGCGCATATCCAGTGCCATGATCCCCCACTACATGGTTCTGACTCATGACCCCATTCCCTTCCCCCTCTCACATCCTCTGTCCCTTGAGCATCATTGGAAATTGTAAATCTTGCGTCATCGTGACCTTCGTCTACATCGTCAAGATCTCAATGTCCCCCATCCTCGATCTCCTCAAATTGAGGATTATTCCTTTGGAACGCGCTATCTAAGCCATTCATATATGCGTGAACCCTTTCTGCATCCTCCTCAACGTCGCTCATGGTGGACACCTACACAATCCACTCGATGTACACAAAAAGTGATCAGGGTGTGTGTATGCATATGCATATGGATATCTTAATGCATATGCATATGCAACTGCATATGCATATACATGTACATATGCATAGGCACATGGACTATGCATATACAAAGAGAACATGCATATGCATGTGGATATCCATGCACAAACGCACTAGTGCATATGCATGTACACTATGCACATGAAAATGTGCATATGCATGGTTTTGCTCATTGTTTGCATGTATCATGTTGCCTTTAAAGTTTTAGCATAGCTCAGCCCACCTCTCCTGCATTGTGCATATGCATATGAATATGAACAATGCATATGAACAATGCATATGTACAATACATATGCAACATGCACATGCATATGGACAATGCATATGCAATGTGCACATGCATGTGCACAATGCATATGCAGCATGCACATGCACATGCATATGCACATGCAAAATACACATGCACATGTATATGCACAACGCATATGCACAGTGTCTATGCACATGCATATGCATATGCATATGCATATGCATATGCACAATGCATATGCATAGTACCTATGCACATGCATATGAATATGCGTATGCATATGCATATGCACGTGCACATGCATATGCATATGCATATGCATATGCATATGCACAATGCATATGCATAGTACCTATGCACATGCATATGAATATGCGTATGCATATGCATATGCACGTGCACATGCAGAGTGTGTATGCACGATACATATGCATGTGCATATGCATATGCATATGCACAATGCCTATTCACAATGCATATGCACAAGTGCCTATTCACAATGCATATGCACACTCCCTATGAACATGTATATGCATATGCACATGCACAGTTCCTATGCATATGCATATGCACAATGCCTATTCACAATGCATATGCACAAGTGCCTATTCACAATGCATATGCACACTCCCTATGAACATGTATATGCATATGCACATGCACAGTTCCTATGCATATGCATATTTACATGCATATGCATATTTACATGCATATGCAAATGCATATGCATATGCACAATGCATATTCACCGTGTCTATGCACATGCATATGCATATGCTCGTGCACTATACATATGCATATGCACGTGCATATCCATGTGCATATGCATGTGCAAAGGCACTGTGTTGTTTTCGTTTTCTTCATCGTCGTCGTCGTCGTCATAGTCTCGGCCGTAATTTTTGTTGCCATTGACTTTGCAGTCATCGTCCCTGAAGCTGTCGCTGTCACCGTAGTTGTCGCTGTTGATGATCAGTTTTCTCTTCTCTAAACACCTGACCGGAATGAATATGCACTGTGCATACGCACTAGGCATATGCATATGCATGTACGCCATGATGTTCACCATCCAATACATTCATCCGATAGAATTTCAATGTTCTGGGAGGGTTTTGGGGGGGGGGGTGTCGGAGAGGGGTTCCAACGTATGATGATATGAGAAACCCCTCCCCTCCCACAGCCCTCTAAGGATATGCGTATGCATATGCATACGCATGTGCATATTCATATGCATATGCAAATGCACAATGCATATTAATATGCATATGCATAAGCCTAGGCACTGTGCATATGCATTGTTCATATGCAAATGCATATGCATATGCATTTGCACTGTGCATATGCATATGCATACACATAGGCACAATGCATATGCAATGTGCCTATGCACAATGCCTTGGCATATGCATATGCATATGCACAATGCATATGCACATTGCCTAGGCACATGCATTGTGCATATGAAAGTTCATATGCATGTGCATGTGCAAATGCATATGCATAGGCACAGTGCGTGTGTGTATCCCCTTCCTCCCTCCCTCTTGTGCATGCATTTGCATGCACTTGCATGTGCATGCAAATACATGTGCATGTGCACATAGAAATGGCCATGCACAATGCATATGCATATACATATGCATATACACTTTGCATATGAATATGCATATGCATATGCATTGTGCATATGCATATGCATATGTCTAATAACTTTGCATATGCATATGCATATGCATTATGCATAGGCACAATGCATGTGCACAATGCACACGCATTGTACCTATGCATATGCATATGCATAATGCATATGCATATGCACAATGCAAATGCATATGCATATGCATTAACATGTGCACAATGAAAATGCACAGTGCCGAGGAATATGTATATGCATATGCATAGGCACTTTGCATATGCATATGGATATGCATTTTCATACACATGTGCATATGCACGTGCGTTAGCATATGCACATGCATAGGCATATGCAATGCATAGGCACAATGCATGTGCACAGTGCCTAGACATATGCATTTTGCATATGCATTTGCATATGGAGATGCATTGTGCATATGCATATGGATACGCACAGTGCCAATGCATACGGAAATGCACATGCATATACATAGGCAAAGTACGTGTGCGTATCCCCACCCTCCTTCCCTCCTCTACCCCGCCCTCCCCCTCCTCATAACCCGGAAATCCCCTTGCTCATCAGCTGCCCCCCCTCCCTCTCCCATCGCCTGCCCTCTCTCCCTCCCATTCACGTCATCGTTCAAATGTGTCATGCTCCCCAAAAAACATTCGACATAGTTCAGCCAGCCCTAGTGGGCCAAAAAAACAATTCTCTCACGAAAAAAGGGCGATGCATGTAGTTCATCCAAACTTGGAATAAACACGCACACACGAACATGTGCATGTGCATAGAGCCCATGCAAGTTACACATTCACCATGGAGCACATGCAAACTACCCTACAGATGCAAATACCAATTCATATACACAATGCCTACACAAACGCACACACATATGTGCACAAAAATGCATGTACACTTGCGCACATGCACATGCATATGCACTTTACACATGGATATGCATATGCATATGCACTGTGGATATGCATAGTGCCTATGCATATGCTTATGCATAGCCATTTCCATGTGCATATGAATATGCATAGCTTTTAGGCATATACATTGTGCATATGCATATGCATATGCACAGTGCCTACACATATGGCTATGCACATGCAAATGCAAATGCATATGCACGTGCACATGCATATGCATAGGCACAGTGTGTTTGCGCATCCCCGCCCTCCCTCCCCCTCTATCTCGCCCTCCTCCTCCTTGTCACCCGCCATCCCCTTGCTCGTCACTCATTCTACCCTTCTCCCATCGCCCGCCCTCCCTCCCTCCCTTTCATATGAAAAAATTCACGTCATCGTCCAAATGTGTCATGCTCCCCCCCAAAAAATAAACACAGTTAAGCCGGCCCTAGTGCGCCCACCAGGGCCTGCTAATGAGTAAAAGGGCATTGCATGTAGTTCATTCCAAACATGCAAGCAACAGGAACACACACACATGTACATGTGCATGGAGCACATGCAAAGTGCCCGCCCACCCCTCCTCTATCCCGCTCTCCCCCTTCTTTGTTCCCCACCCTCCCCTCCTCTATCCCGCCCTCCTCTTTCATTGCCCGTCCCCCCCTCCTCTCTTCCTCCCTCTCTCTCCTTTGTCACCCATTGTCCTCCCCTCCTCATAACCCGTCCTCCCCCTCTCTTATTTCCCAACAACCCTATCCCGCCCTCCCCTTTGCTTGTCGCCCACCCACCCCTCCTCCTTGTAACCTGCCCTCCCCATTCCTTGTTGCCCGCCCTCCTCCTCTCCTCATCACCCGCCATCCCCCTCTCTCATTGCCCGTTCTCCCCCCTCCTCTA
>SZWC01016298.1:18761-39060 GCA_023375785.1 Penium margaritaceum
TCTCCGGGTCAAGGCCCTTGGCCGGCTGGGTGCGAAACATGCTCTCTTCAGCGGCAGAGTGGACGTGGCAAAGGCGGCGGTGCAAGAGACGAGTGTGCTGAGGAGAAAGAGTGCTAGTGACAAACACATGGCCTGTGGCGGCCGACGATGAGGAGACGAGAGGAGAAGAGGAGAGGCGAGGAACATGCCACAGGTTGCCACGGGCGGTGGCGTGCAGGCCGACAAGACCAGACGGACGCAACGACATAGTGCCAACACCACGCGAGTGCACAACATCCATGCTCATGCGGTCAAGGGCAGTCACGGACAGGAGGCTGAGCTCGAGACCAGGGACGAAGAGGACATCGGTCAGAAAGACATCACCGGCAGGACCACGGAAACGAACGACGCCAACACCACGGACAGGCAACACCTGTTCGGAGCCCGTCCGGACCCCGGAGACATCGCCTTCAGGACCAAGCATACTGAAGGCCTCACGAGAGGCCGTCATGTGATGCGTGGCCCCGGAGTCGATGATCCTGGTCTCAGCAAGGTCCTGGACCGGGGTCGCCTGATCGCTAACGGTCACATGGCAGCAGGCGAGGGACGCGGACGCAGTGGACGGGAGCGCAAAACGGGACTGCTAATCGTCAAGCCAAGCAATGTCGTCAGGGAGAGGGGTGGAGGAGGCCACGGGCGAGGACCAGGCAGGAGAGGAAATGGGACACGACCGCAACTCAGTCTCAGTCATGCAGGGCTGGGCAGGAGGGCAGGAAGTGACGCAACTCGCACTTCCATAAGGAGGAGGGCGAGGCAGGTCGAGCTGGAGCGCGATGAACTGCTCCAGCCGACGCTCACGGGAGGTGGGCCCAGGAGTGTAGACGGAGTGCGGAGTGACGGCGCCGGAGCCCGGGTAGTAGGGGAATTGAGCCGGCGTAGGGAGCGGAGGCGTCAATGGCTGCGGATGGTGCGGCGGCGGCGCCGGTATCTGTGGGACTGGCGAGGCGACCGGAGTGGTGGAGCTGCTGGACGAGGCCAAGGCGTCGGAGCCGGCGGCAGCGACGGTGGCGGAGGCGAGACGGCGCTCCCGCTGGCGACGCATGCTGGCGATGACGCGCGCCTCGTCGGTCGGTAGAGGGCACGTGTACCACCCGTGCCCAGGCTGGCCACAGTTGTGGCAGACCGAGCCACCACTGCTGGACCCAGACGATGACTGCGGCTGCTGCTGCTGCTGACCCTTGCCCTTCTTGCTCTGACGCTTCTTCTTCCCCGTCGACGAAGAGCTGGCGGAGGAGCTGGTTGAGGAGCTGGCGGAGGAGCCGGCAAAGGTGACTGCGGTGGGAGAGGCGATGGCCACGGAGGCGAGGGCCCCTGTGCGATGGAGCTGGGACTCCTGATGAGCTTCCTTAATGCGGAGGAAGAGCTCGTATGCCCAGGGCATGAGGGTGCCCTGGGCTGCCATGGTGGACAGGACGTCCTGGGGGTAGTGCACGAAGACGTCCGTGTACGCGCTAGTGGCCCCGCGCTTGATGGTGAGGAGCGCGGACAGAGGGGGTGGAGCAGATGTGCCGAGACGACGTAGGATGTCCTCCGCCCGTTGCCAGTAGGTAGTGACCGTCTCGGTCTCCCCCATGTGCAGGGAGTTGAACTCTCGGAGCAGACGACTGATCTCAGCATCGCTGGACAGACGATGGGGCCTGGTAAGGACGTGCCATGCAGCTGCAGGGTCTGGTATGGCGCCAGCAGTAGAATCGCCGAGGAAAGGCTCTAGGGCCAGGCGGGAAGCAGGAGGGGCGACTGGGACAAGGGCACGGACGGCGCGACTAGCGTCATATAACTGGTCGGCCTGGGTGGAGTCGTAAGGGAGGGTGTAGTATGCCCACAGGCCCTCACCCTGCGCCCAGATCCGGAAGCTGAGCTCCCAGCTTCGGAACTGCTCGCCGGCCTGAAGCGGCGGCGGCGGTGTCTCAAAGTCCTTCTGCCTGCGGCCGGCACCCAGAGTGGGGCCAAGGACGGAAGTGACTGTCTGCCGCTGGCGTTGAGTCTGCTTCTGTGCCAGATAGTACGTGGCAGCAGACACAACTTGGTTGGCGTGCCATGGAGGGACGAATGACGGTGGCATACTGGTGGCAGTCTGGGCGGCTACCGGCTGTAGCGCTGCAAGCTGCTACGTCAAGGCGGCGAGCTGTTGNGCCGCTGGCGTTGAGTCTGCTTCTGTGCCAGATAGTACGTGGCAGCAGACACAACTTGGTTGGCGTGCCATGGAGGGACGAATGACGGTGGCATACTGGTGGCAGTCTGGGCGGCTACCGGCTGTAGCGCTGCAAGCTGATGCGTCAAGGCGACGAGCTGTTGTTGAAGAGCAGCGAGGGGGTCAGGATTGCCGCCGACAACACCAGTGGGCTGCTGCTGCTGCGGTGGCGGCGGCGGCTGTTGCTGCTGCTACTACTGCTGCTGCTGCTGCTGCTGCTGATGCTGCTGCTGCTGCAGGCGCTGCAAGAAAGGAGGGATAGGGGTCCCCCCAACAGAGGAGGACCCCTCCTCACTAGGGGTATCGGCCATGGTGTGGTGCCCCTTGCCTTTTTTTTGGTCGTTTTGCTGATGTCAGCAGGGGTGGTGGGAGTTCTATCCACCCCTTGGGTTGCCTTCCCCCTTCCCTTTCTCCCCCCCTTTTTCACCCTTCCTTTTTTTCCCTTTTTTTGTTGATGACTTCAGCAGTGACGTCAGTAGTGACGTCAGCAGAAGGGTGCTGATGTTAGCAGCGGTGAATGTTGGGGCCGCCGCTACTGCTGTTGGTGCTGATGCTGCTTCAGCCGCTGCTGCTGCTGCTATAGCTGTTTGTTGCTGCTGCTACTTCTGTTGTTGCTGTAGCTTGTGCTGCTATTGCTGATGCTGCTGCAGTTGCAGATGCAGCTGCTGGTGCTGCGAGTTGCAGCAGCTGCTGTGGCTGCTGCTGCTGCAGCAGCGAGCTGCTACAGCTTGCTACTGCTGCTGAGCGCTGCTGCAGCTGCTATGGGCTGGAGCAGCTGCTGCAGCGAGCTGCGGGGGTGGGGGATTTTTTTGTTGACAATTTTTTTTCTCTCTGTCACAGCGGGCAACAACCCGCTGTCTGCTGCGAGCAACGGGCTGCTGCTCGCCTAGCAGCAGCGAGCTGCTGCTCGTTGGCAGCAGCGGGCTGCTGCTCGCTGCTCGCTCGCTGCGAGCAGCGGGTAGCAGCAGCCGCGGCTGGTAGCTGCCAGCTGCTGCTCGCTGCTGCTGCTGCTACAACTGGCGGCTGCTGCAGCTCGCTGCAATAGCTGCTGCAGCCTGTTGCTGCTGTTGCACGCTGTTGTAGCTGCTGTGTGCCGCGGCTGCTGCCTGCTGCTGCTGTGGGCTGCTGCTGCAGGCTGCTGCTGCTGCTGCACGCTGCTGCTGCTGCGAGCTGCTGCTGCTACGGGCTGCTGTTGCTGCTACGGGCTGCTGCTGCTGCTGCTACGAGCTGCTGCTGCTGCGGGCTGCTACGAGCTGCTGCTTCTACTTGCTGCTGCTGGTGGTACCAGTTACTGCACCTAGGTGACGTTGCCGTGTGCGTCGTCGCCCACAGACGTCAGACGCCGCCTGCCGCTCACCTCCTCGCGTCACGCGTGGGGGTCAGTGCTGCCGAAAAAAAATCGACAGCATTTCCCCTAGCCCAGTGGCCGTGGGAAGAAATGTGACGCTGCCACCAGGAGGGTCAATGCTGTCGGAAAAAATCCGGCAGCATTTCCCCTGCACTGGCGCGTATGGAGGTCCGCCGGCGTTGTCTGGCACCTGTTCGCCAATCTTCTGCTGCTGGTGCTACGCTCTGGCTCTGATACCAAAAAGGAAAACTATGCAGCAAGTTGGGGCAACAGCGTTGTTGATGCAGTGTGCGGGCTTCCACGCTAGTTGCTTAAGTCAGCTGCCCCCTCAGTCTGCTGCTCTAGAGTCTAAGTCTGGAAGCTCTGGGTTTGTTAGTCAGAAATGCGCGCGCCAGAGTTAGCGCCAGAAAGTAGCTGAAAACTAGTAACTGATTAGGAATCAAGAATGAACAGCAATGGGGGACCCCTCCAAGTTCTAGCCCCCCCCCCCCCCCCAGCTCTGTAGAGCTTGTTACTCAGTTCATCAGCCAGTCAGAAAATAGCTAAATTCAGGCTGGCAGGTTTTCTCGGTGAGGCCTGCCAGACAGCCGACAGCCCAAAACCCGGGCGTCGTCCGTTTTGCCTGAAAACTGGACCATACCATAATACCGACACTGCAAACGCAGTCGTGCGGTCAGAATCTGCTAGGAAAATAGTAGCGAGGAGTTATGGCAGCCTGAACCCAGGTAGTGCCCACGATGGTTTATGCTGCCAAACAGGGCCATGCAACATGCAACTGGGACCCTAGGCAGCGCATGACGACGCAGGCACGACAGTACGCGCTGGACGCATGCAGACAGCGACTGCGGTGGCAGTGACTGCCGGCAGTGCGACTGCCGAGGAGGCCTGTCGATGGAGCTGAACACGTCGCCGGAGAGAGGGGACTCCAGTGAACTGCGAGACGATCTCAGCGTGTGTCGGCTCCACCGGACGACACTCCATCAGCGCCGAGTCTCGCCGTCAGTCATCTGCACGCCGATGTACACAAGCCGGGAGGACACAACAGAGCACAATGTGCGCACAAACCAACAACTTGAACTTCCCACTGGAGAGCGCCTTGATGAGAAACTCAGCACGCTCTTGACGGATGTCAACTCCAATGGGGCGCACATCACCATACGGAATGCTTCATAGACAAAGTGATGTTCAATATTGATGTCCTTTATGCAAGTGTGATGCATGCCATCATGCTCAGCAGTGCAGCGAGTGTTTTTATTGTCATAGCAAAGAGTAATGCAAAGAATGGGCTGGCGCAGCTGCTGCATGAGACGACATAGCCAGATGCTCTCACAGCCACCCGCACCCAGAGTGACAGACTGAGCCTCAGTCAAGCTGCACGTGACATAACCTTGCTTTCCGCTCTTTCAGAA
This sequence comes from Penium margaritaceum, assembly GCA_023375785.1. Lineage (NCBI taxonomy): Eukaryota > Viridiplantae > Streptophyta > Zygnematophyceae > Desmidiales > Peniaceae > Penium > Penium margaritaceum. The sequence goes on from SZWC01016298.1 coordinate 23,749, forward strand.
AATCGCGGAGCCACCGATGAAGAAGAAAAAACCTGACCGGCTTCGTCCGTCACGATCCTTGGCCCAATCGTTGTGTGTGTATCCATCAACGATGACATAGGGTTGTGCATGAAAGCACAACCATATGTGACTTGAAGCATGCTTTTGTGCACATGAGCTTCTCCCTTGCACTCTTGGCCACAACTAACCTGGAGGTACATGGTATCCCGTTGTCATCGTCACTTTCCTCGTTGCCCCTCCGTCATCGTCCTTGTCGTCACCGTCGTGTTCGACGGCAACGACAAGGAAACGCCGCAAATGTTGCTGCCACCGTCGCCACTGCAGCCGACATCGCCGCGCCTGCACCGCTCCGCCTCTGCTCCTGCGCCTGTGCTTCTGCGCATGCCTTCATGTTTGCACCTCCGCACCAGCAACTCCGGACATGTGCCTCCATGTTTGCACCTTCGCACGAGCGCCTCTGTGCCAGCATGCCTATCACTCCACGCTTGCGCCTCTGTGCCTATGCCTCCAAGCATGTGCCTCCGTGCTTGTGCTTCCACCCCTGTGCCTCCGCGCCTGCACTTTCATGCCTATACCTCTGCGGCTCCACCTCTGCATCTACACCTGTGCGCCTGCGCCGTCACGCTTGCACCGCTACGCATGTGCCACTTCACCTGTTCCTCAATGTGTGTGCCTCTGCGCATGCACCTCCACGCCTACGTCTCTGCGCCTACGCCTCCGCACATGCGCCTCCATGCATGTGCCTCCATACCTATGTGCCTGCGTGCCTGACGCCAGCGCGCCTACGTGACTGCGCACCCGCATGCCTCTGCCTCCATGCCTCCGCCTCTGCACCTCCGTCTCCGCGCCTCCGCCTCCACGCCTCCACCTCCCCTCCTGGGCCTCCACACTTTTGCCTCCACACCTCTCCCTCTATCCCTCCGCCTTCGTGCCTGGGCCTGTGCCACTGTGCATGCACCTCTGTGCATACGCTTCTGCACCTACGCCTTTGCAGTCACCCCTCTGCGCCTGCTCCTTTGTGGCTGCCCCTCTGCGGCTGGCCCTCTTTGATTGCGTCTCTGCGCATGCACCTTTGCGCGTACACCTCAGCACCTATACATCTACATCTCCACCTCTGTGCTTGTACCTATGTGCTGTGACTCTATGAATCTACCTCTGCGCTTGCGCCTCTGCATCTGTACCTCAGCATCTGTGGCTCCGCCCCTTCGCCTCCACACCTGTGCCTCCACGCCTACACCTATGTGCCTGTCCCTCTGCGCATGCCCCTCCGTGCTTGTGCCTCTGTAGCTGCGCCTGTGCGTGTGTGCTTTTGTGGGTGCACCTTTGTGGCTGTGCATCCGCTCCTACGACTCCGTGCCTACGCCTCCATGCCTGCGCCTCCATGCCTGCGCCTCCGCGCCTACTCCTCCATACCTACGCCTCCAAGCTTGCACCTCTCCGCCTGTGCCTCCGCGCCTGTGTTACCACTCCTCCGCCTCCGTGCTTGCATCTCCGTACCTGCGCCTCTGCGCCTGCGTGCCACAACCTGCTTGCACCACCATACCTGCACAGCCGTGCCTCCACTTGCGTGCCTCTGCACCTGCCTCTGCATCACTGGACCTACATTACTGCTTGTGCACCTCTCCGCCTATGCCTCTGCAGATGCGACTCTGCAGGTATGCCTCTGCGCTTGCGCCTCTGCGGCTGCCCCCTTGTGCATGTGTCTCTATGCCTCTGCCTCTGCAATAGCACCTCTACACCTGCACCACTGCACCTGTACCTCTGTGCTTGTGCCCATGCTCCTACGCATATGAGCATGCACCTCTGCACCTATGCCTCCAAACCTGAGCCACTATACCTACGCCACTCCGCCTGCGCCTACGCGCCTGTACCTCTGCAACTGCACCTCTACACCTTTGCATCTGTGCATGTGCTTGAGCGCTTGTGCCTTTGCAGCTACGCCTCTGCGTGTGTGCCTGTATTGCCGTGCCTTTGTGCGAGCATCTTAGGGCCTGTGCTTGACCACTTGCACCCTTGCTCCTCCACCTTTAAGCATGTGCCTCTCTGGGTAAGCCTGTGCCCCTTTGGCCTCTACACCTGCGCCTCTACGCTTGTGCATAGGCATTGACACCTGTGCCTCTACACCTGCACCTATGTGCATGGGCTCATGCACCAGTGTCTTTGTGCCTGCTCCTTTGTGCCCACGCCTACGTGCTTGTGCCTCCTCCCCTACACCTCCATGCCTCCGCCTCTGAACTTGGGCCTCCCCACCTGTGCCTCCACACCTGCACCTTTGCTCCCATGCCTCTGTTCCTATGGCTCCACGTGTACACCTCCAGGTCTGCGCATGCAAGCCAGTGCCTTCGTGGCTATGCCTCCACCCCTGCGACTTCACGGCTATGCCTCTGCAACTGCGACTCCGTGGTTGCGCCTCTGCGACTACACCTCCAAAGCTACACCTGCGTGCCTATACCTACGTGCCTGGTCCTCCTCGCCTGCACCTCATTGCTTGTCCCTCCGTGCCTAAACCCTAAACCCTAAACCCTAAAACCCTAAACCCTAAAACCCTAAATCCTAAACCCTAAACCCTAACTCCTCCGTGCCTGCGCCTCCACACTGATGCCTTCAAATCTGCTTCTGCGCCTATGCCTCCACGACTATGCCTCTGTGCCTACACCTCCGTGGCTGCGCCACTGTGACTACGCTTCCACGTCTGTGCATGCGCGCCTTCTTCTCCTCCACGCCTACGCTTCAATGCCTGCCCCTCTGTGCCTGCCCCTCCACACCTACGCCTCTACACTTTTGCCTTTACATATGCACCTTCGCGCTTGCACCTCCGCGCTTGCACCTCCGCACTTGCACCTCCGTGTATGGGCCTCAGCACCTGAACTCCTGTGCCTCTGCCTCCTGCCTGCGCCTCCGTGCCTGTACCTCCACGCTTGTGCCCTCATGCTCGCACCTATGGCCTCATTCTTATGCCTTTGTGCCTGCAGCTCTGCACCTATGCCTCCATGCCTGCACCTTTACGCCTTTGCCTACAATTCTGTGCCTCTGTGTCAGTGCCTGCATGCCTGTGCATCTATGTGTGTACCTGTGCGCTTGCACCTCCGTTCATATGCCTCCATGCCTTTGCCTCCAAACTTAGGCCTCCGTGTCTGTGCCTCCACGCCTGCACCTCCACACATACGCCTACCTACCTGTGCCTCCACGCCAATACCTCGGTGCCAGCGCCTCTACGATTTTCCCTCCGCACCTGCATCTCTGCATGCGCCTTTGTCTTTGCGAATGTGCCTCTGTGCCTGTGCCTCCTCGCCTGAGCTTACACCCCTACGCCTATTCTCATGTGCCATAGTGTCTATGCCTCAATGCCTACACTTTTGCCTACATGCCTGTGCCTCCATGCCTTTACCTTCGTGCCTGCGCCATCAGGCATGCGCCTCTACACCTACACTTTCGGGCCCTGCACCGCTGTGCGTACACCGCCATGCCTACACCTCCGTACCCACACCACCACAGCTGCAGCGCCATGCCAGTACCTTCAATAACGCTCTTTAGTACCTGCGTCTTCTTTCCTGTGCCTTTGCCGCTATGTCTCCATGCCTATCCTCAGTGTTCGCACCTCAGTGCTAGCGCCTTGGCGCATGCCTCTCCGCGCCCATGCCGATGCGCCTACTCCTCCATGCCTGCGCCTCCGCGCTTGCGCTTTCCTCGCCTTTCCACCTGTACCTCAGTGTCTGTGCCTCCATGCCTATGCCTTTGCGCCTCTGCCTTTGTGCCTGGGCCTCCATGCTTGCACCGCAGTGCCTCAGCATTCACACTTGTGTTATCTTCATGCTTGCACCTCCGCGCGTACGCTACCATGTCCTTGCCACTACAGCTGTGGCAAGAGTCCTATTCCAGAACACATGCTCCTGTACACCTGCCCCTTTGCACATGCGCCTCTGCATTTGCGCCTCCATGCCTATGCCTCCATGTCAGCACTTCCACGTTAGCCTCCACGTCTGCGCCTCTATACCTGCGCCTCCGTGCCTGAGTTTCCACGCCTACGCCTCTGCGCTTGTGCCTCCATGCATGTGCCTCCATGCTTGCGCCTCCACGCCTATGCTTCCATGACTGCGCCTTTGTACATGCCCCTCCATGCCTGCGCTTTTGCGTTCTTGCCTCTGCACAAGCACGCCTGCCAGTCTACGCCTATGCCTCTGTGTCTGTGCCGCCATGCTTATCCCTCTATGCTCATGCCTCTGTGCTTGTGCCTTGCCTGCACCTCAAGGCCAACACCTCCAGTCCTGTGCCTCCATGCTTGTGCAACTGTGTGTGCTCCTCTACACATGTGCCTCTATGCCTATGCCTTCGCGCCTATGCCTCCGCACATGCGCCTCCGTGCCTGCGCCTCCGCGCCTATGCTTCCAAGCCCATACCTCCATGCCCGTGCGTCTGTGCCTTCGCGCTTGTACCTCCCTGACTGTTCCTCTATGCATTTATCCCCGGGCTTACGCCTGTTCACATGTGTCTCGGTGCCTCAGCCTCCGTGCCTGTGCCTCTGCACTTGCACCTCTGTGCCTGTATCTTCGTGCCTCCACCTCCATGCCAATGCGCTTGGCACTCCGCTCCTACACGGAGCAGAATGCATTCCGCTTGTAAGCCACAAATCCTACGTCTCTGCACCTATGCCTTTGTGCCAGTGCCTCCGTACCTGCACCTCCGCACCTGCGTCTCCGCACCTTCGTCTCCGCACTTACGCCCCCGGGCCTACGCCCTTGTGCCTGCACCTTCGTGCCTGTATTTCTATGCCTACGCCTCCATGCCTGTGACTCCACGCTTCTGCCTTTGAGCATTCACCTCCACACCTTCACCTATGTGCCTTTGCCTCCACGCCCGTGCCTTTCTTCTTGCACTACCAAGGTAGTGCCGCTAAGCCAGTGCCTCTGCACTTGCTCCTATGCGCCAGTGCCTCCGTGCTTGCGCATTCTCGTCTGTGCCTTTATACAAGCACCTCGCACTAGCACCTTGGCGCCTCCGCCTCTACATCTGGTCCTCCACGCTTGTGCCTCTGTGCCTACACCCCCGCACCTACACCTCTGTATCTATGCCTCTGTGCCTGCACCTCCGCGCCTATGCCTCCATGCATGTGCCTCTAAGCCTGCACCTCTGCGCCTGCACCTCCACGTATGCGCCTCCACGCCTGCACCTCCTTGCTCGTACCTCCATACTTGCGCCTCCAATCGCGTGCATCTGGGCTTGTGCCTATGCGCTCGCGCCTCTGTACCTGCACCTCCGTGCCTGCGCCTCTAGGCATGCGCCTCCGTGTTTACGCTTTTGTGCCTACGCCTCAATGCCTGTCTCTCCACGACAGCGCTTTCGTACCTCTGCCTCCGTACCTATGCCTCGACGCATGCACCTTTGCACCCGCACCTCCACGCTTGCGCCTCCACGCCTTTGCCTGCACGCCTACGGCTCCATGCGAGTACCTCCATGCCTGTGCCTCTACGCATGCACCTCCGTGCTTGTGCCTTTGCACAAGTGCTAGTGCACGTACCACACCATGCTTGTACCTCCGCGGCTGCGTCTCCATGTATGTACCTCTGTGCATACGCCTCTTTCCCTGGGCCTCTGTGACTTCACCTCTGCAAATGTGCCTGCACAAATGTGCCTCTGTGCCTGTGGCTCCCTAACTGCATCTCCTTGTATGCACCTTTGTCCCTGTGCCTATACACACGAGCCTCCATGCTTGCGCCTCAGTGCTTGCGTCTCCGAGCCTATCCTTCCGCCCATGTGCCTCATTGGCTACGACTCCGCGCCTGCGCTTGTGCGCTTGTGTCTCTGCGCTTGCGCCTCCACGCTTCTTCCTCCATGCATGTACCTCCATGCTTATGCCCATGAAGCTTCCTACGAATCCAAAGCAACTTACGGCTCGTCAAATGGTGAAGCGTGGGGGGAGATAACCTCAGTTTTGTGAGCGTCCATGGCCAAAAACCTCGGAAAAACGCTAGTAACTAGCCATAGAGCTCTAACCAGTGAGAGCTCACTAATCGAGCTCCACCCGTGGGCCGGCGAGCGAAGCTCGCTGGCAACTCGATCGAACTGGGGGTAAAAACCCTGGAAGCCCAAAAAACGGGCTCGCAAGGGCATGCAATGCCCGAGGGCATCTCAGACTATGTCACTGTCAAAACCAACCTACTTTCTGCTGACCCACAAGCATAGTTTCAGGTCACATGTAGCTCTGAGTTTGCAAGACCTAAAGTATGTCACTTCCTACTTAGAGGCACAAACAGGTGCAGCGTGAGAGGCTAAGCATGAAATAACGCCGTCGTCTCTGGCAAGGAGGAAGAGAGCCATGCAGGCAAGATGGAGGCGACCACTCGTGCACAGTAAGGGAAGCATGACCCGTCACGGTGCGTCACCTCCACTCCCTGTGCCAATATGTCCTGCACACTCACGACCATCCATGAGAAGAAACATGTACAACGCGAAATTAACACGTCCCCTTGGACGGGAGTGCGGCGGGCACACAGCCAAGATGTTGCAGTTGGAGCAAGAGGGAGGAAGATGGAAGAGCCTTGGTAAGAAAGTCAGCAAGCTGGGCCTGGCCACTGATGGCGCAGACAATCACCGCACCAGCCTCCACTGCCTCTCGAACAAAGTGATGTTTGACACTTGTATGCTTTGTGCGTGGATGCAACACACCATCATTTGCTGCAATGCGGCGAGCTGCTGAGCTGTTACTGTGCACGGGAACAGGAGATGTGTAGATGCCCAGTTCCTCGAGTAGACGTGCAAGCCAAATGCCTTCACATGCTGCTTCACCCAGCGCCATATACTCTGCCTCTGCCACACTGCGTCCCACACATGACTGCTTAGCACTGCACCACGACACGATAGTCCCCCACACACGAAACACATATCCACCCCGACTACGAGCTGCACCATCACGAGCATAATCACTGTCACAGTACCCATCCAGGACTGGACTTGTGTCAGGGGTAAACACCAGACCGAGCACAGCAGTGTCTAGCACATTACGCAGCAGCTTCAACAGTGCTTTCTGATGCGTGCTGCGTGGTTGCTGGCTAAACTGGACAAGCACATTGACTGCACATGCAATTTTGGGACGTGTAGTGGAGGCAAGGTATGAGAGACTGCCAGTGATCTTTCCGTAGAGTGTGGGGTCTGTGTCCGGGCTGTAGTCCGTGGTGCGTGTGTCAAGTAAGTGTGCGTAGACATCAGGGCTCATGGGTGTTTGCTGTGGCGATAGGTGTTGTACAAGGTGCTGGAAGCCTTCAGTGAGGTGAGCTAGAAATCGACCTTGGTGGAGTGTTAGGGTCCGTGCTGTTCTGTCATGTGTGATTGTCATGCCCAGGAAATCTTGTGCCTCACTCAGGTCTGTCATCTTGTAGTGAGCTGTGAGCAATGCCTTGGCTTGCCCAATGAGTACAAGAGATGGGGAAAAAATCAGTAAATCATCCACATAGACAAGCAGTGTGACAGGCAGACCATTGTCCCAGCGGAAGAAAAGTGAGGGGTGACAAATACTTTGCATGAACCCACCACTCTCCAGCTTGCGACAAATCTCTTTATTCCAACACCTTGGCGCTTGCTTCAGGCCGTACAGTGCCTTCAGCAAGAGCCATACTCGATCTGTTCCGTCCTCAAAGCCGTCAGGCTGTTTTACATGCAGTTCTTCTTCAAGTAATCCATTCAAAAAGGGATTTTTGACATCCATTTGGTGGATTTCCCAGTCCTCGCGTGCTGCCACTGCCAGCAAGGCACGACTGGTTCCGTATTTTCCTACAGGTGCATAGGTGTCTGTGACATCCTTGCCTGGTATTTGAAGAAAGCCTTTGGCTACAAGCCGTGCCTTGTACTTCTCAATCAGGCCCTTGAGATTCCTCTTCAGTTTGAACACCCACTTGACATCAATGGCCTTACGGCCGGGTGGCAAGGGCACCAGCTGATACACTTCATGTTCCAACGGTGCGTTCAGTTCAGCCGCCATCGCCTTTTCCCATTCAGAGGTATCTGGGCACCCCCTTGCCTCAGTAAGGGTCAGGGGCTCAGTCACACCGTGATCCATGACTATGGTGCCGACAGTGTGATAGAACTGTTTGTGGTCAACTCTGGAGATATCGCGCAGAGATCGTCAAACCAGTTGGGGTGATGATGGTTCTGCACTCTCTGCTGCAGCAGGATGGGTCAGTGGGCTGAGACCTGGAGGTACCTGCATGGCATTGGACTCTGTGCTAGCCAGATCAGTGGATGAGAGCAAGTCCTTTCCCACAGGGGTGGCTGTCTGACTGTTCTGCATTGGTTGAGCCATCCGACCCTCATTTTGCAATGGAGGAGACATGAAGACATGCACACTCACATACTCTGGGTAGTGCTCGGACATGGACAGAGAGGGAGCATGACGCAGCGTACAGAATGCCCTGTAAGACATGTATTCCAAAAATGAAGCATCTCGACTTTCAGCAAAGCAGTAGTTTGTGGGGACTCAGAACCGCCATGCTTTCGAGGCATGAGAGAACCCAACAAAGACACACCAACGGCCACGTGGACTCAGTTTATGCTCTCGTTGTGGTGGGGAAAACCAGACACATGCCATTGTACCCCACATCTTGGCTGGTCGCAGATCAGCTTTTTCTTTGAACCAGGGTTCCCATGGTGTCATGGACTTGGGCAGTGGACCTTGTGGGATACGGTTCCATACTCAGGTGATATACTTCACAGCCTCTTCCTAAAACCCAAACGACAGGCCGGGCTCAGTTAGCAGCGTGCGAAGTGCATCAACCAGGGTTCTGTGCCATCGTTTCGCCACTCCATTTTTTTGTGGAGTGTAGGGTGATGTGGACTGATGTTCGACTCCTTTGACCTTCAGTTCTGCTGTCAGTGTACCAAGGGACTCACCACCTCTCTCAGTTTGTAACTTCAGAATTTAACACCCTGTTTGGCGTTCTGCCAATGGGATCCATTCTGTAATCGCACACTTGGCATCGGCCTTAGTTTTTAGCAGAAAGGCCCAGCAAAACCGACTGTAATCAGTGTGTACATCAGTGAGTGTCAAGACATACACTGAGGCATACTGGACTGATGGCACTGGCATAGGTCCTGTGAGATCAGCGTGTATGAGTTCCAGAGGCCTCGTTGTAGCACTGTCTGATTTGGGAAAGGTTTGTCTATGTGCTTTCCCTTCGTGACACTCAACACTCATGTGTTAGGTTTGAGACCATGTGAACATTCACCAAGAAGTAGACCGTGTGTTGGGGTGTGTTTGAGCAAGTCAGTGACTGTTTTAGTGTTGATGTGTGCAAGGTGACGGTGTATGAGATCTATGTGGGCTGCATCAGTGCTCGTGACAACGTGCACTTGGGGTCGACTCACTTGTGAATGGACAAAGGGGAACAGTGTCAGTTTGTACAACATGCCAGTATGCAACAATCCATCAGCCAGCAAAGCGCAAGATGCGTCAAAGAGCATGCATCACTGTTATTGTATAAGTACGGACACATTAGCCTGTTGGTCTAACTGCCCCCAAGACAGCAAGTTGACTTTCAGCCGCGGTACATACAAGACACCGGTCAGCCACAATAACCCGCCTGGTGCTTGGAGAGCCACTGTCCCCACACCCTCAACAGACAAGACCTCCCCAGACCCGGTCTTCACACCCTCAACATCGCACTTGGCATGAAATGTGACAAACATCTAGCGATGCGAGGACATATGATGCAATGCGGCAGTGTCAAACAACCACTCATGCATGGGTAATGCGTTTGATGTGGTGATATGAGTGTGCCCCAACTTCTGACCTGGCGGCTGTGGAATAGCGGTCGGCTCAGGTGGGTGCAGCTCCATGGGCGTACTCCACCCTGGTCCTGGTGGCAGCGCAAACGGCTGCTGTGGCTCTGTTGTCTCAACGTAGACTCTCTGCACCCATGCTGGTACAAGGGCGGGGTCTCTCACGTATGGAGGAATGAAGACAGGTCCCTGATACACTGGTGATGGTGCTGGTGCTGATGGGTACATGATCAACTGCACATGCGGCGGACCAAACGTGGCCGCCCCGAAGGGTGCCGGCGCACGAGGTCCAGCCGCAGCCTGCGTCATCCATGTAGGGGAACGCTGATGCTGATGCTGACCAGGATGAAGATACGGCGCCGGTGACTGGCCCACTATCGACCGTGTCTGCTGCGTGGATGGAGTCATGATCCACTGTAGAGCAGGACATGCACGCCAGTATTGACCCGGCTGCTTGTAGTAGTTGCAGATGCAGTTCCCCGCTACTTGACGACGCCCTCTTCCTCCGCCGCCTTGTCCGCCTTGGCCTCCTCCGCCTCCATGGCCACCCCCACCTCCTCCACGAGAGTGATGGTATGGTGGAGGAGGGGTGCCTCCTCCTTGATGCACGAACGCACTCTCTGCTGCACCCTCATCTTCGCGTGCCTCGCCTTTCAAAACATCTTCATAGTTCACAGCTTGTTGAACACCTCAGCTAGGTCAGTGTTCTCGATTTCGGAAACCTTCAGCTTTCGAAGCAGTTCATGCCGGAAGTCCTTGTACGGTTCTCCGAGATGCAAAAGAACCGGATCCAACCACTCCAATATGGTGGAGGAGGCACCAAGGCCGAGGATGCGCCGGCAAAGATCCATGGCAGCATCCCAGTATTCGGCAACAGGTGCACCTCGCTTGGGACGAAGGTTGCGGAGCTTCTCGCGCAGGGCCATGAATAGAGCCATCCCTTGCTCCTCCTTCCACGTGGTCAGGTACTGCCATGCCTCGTGGGGTCGGGGTTCTCCGCTGCGTGGGTTCTCAGGATCCTTCACTTTTCCCCCAAAGCAAAAATGACGGATGGGATACTGTTGTTCATTGGGGAGTGCGCGTATCAGGGCATTGACTGCTCTGAGGATCACCTTTGTGTCAGTGCCCTCGGGCGGCGGAGCTAGGTAATAGTCCCCGAGACCATGCTCCGCCGCCCACGAGAGGAACACATCTTTCCAAGACAGAAAATTGCGCACCCCGAGCGGCGGCGGTGTCAGGTCCTTGTGGTACAACACCCTGCTTAGGTCATAACATAGCTGCAGAGGTTGCGCCGGCGGCGGGGCCGGTGCCAGTGATAGCTCCGGCATTCGCACCGGCCCCTCCCGGATTAGATGCAGCTGCGCTCATGCTGCGAGGGAGCCTATGCGAGCTCTGCAGCCCTCTTGTTTCTGCTGAAGAAAATTTTGGCAGTAATTCGCCGGGCCCACTTTGGGCCCAGATTTCTACCGCGAGTCCTAAGCTCGTTTGGCATCACCTCTCTTGACTTCAGGACGTCGGCCAGGTCTTCTTTGACCTGTACACATCCCCTCTGGGCCGGGAGACCCCGCCGTCACCCTTGATAGGGGCAAGACGACGCTTGGGTTCTCTCCCTTGCCCTCTCACCCCTTCTAGCATCACTTTCCCTACTACCGCCGCCCCTACTCAATGCGCGCGGTCTAAGGAAGAGCGTTCGACGCTCCTAGGGCCGTGCGTGACCTGGTTTCGCGGCAGTTGCGCGGCTCTACTGTTGCGCGTCACTCGGGCGCCCCTTTTCTTGCTTGTCGCCGCCTTGATTCCCTACTGTCTGGTGTCCGACTGGGCTCTGATACCATGTGAAGCTTTCTACGAATCCAAAGCACTTTACGGCTCGTCAAATGGTGAAGCGTGGGTGGAGATAACCTCAGTTTTGTGAGCGGCCATGGCCAAAAACCTAGGAAAAACACTAGTAACAAGCCATAGAGCTCTAGCGGGTGAGAGCTCGCTAATAGAGCTCCACCCGTTCGAACTGGGGGTAAAAGCCCCGGAAGCCCAAAGAACAGGCTCGCAAGGGCATGCGATGCCCGAGGGGATCTCAGACTATGTCACTGTCAAAACCAACCTACTTTCTGCCTGCCCACAAGCATAGTTTCAGGTCACATGTAGGTATGAGTTTGCAAGACCTAAAGTATGTCACTTCCTACTTAGAGGCACAAACAGGTGCAGCGTGAGAGGCTAAGCATGAGATAACGCCGTCGTCTCTGGCAAGGAGGAAGAGAGCCATGCAGGCAGGATGGAGGCGACCACTCGTGCGGAGTAAGGGAAGCACGAGCCGTCACAGTACGCAGCCTCCACTCCCTGCGCCAGCATGTCCTGCGCACTCACGACCATCCATGAGAAGAAATATGTACAACACAAGTTTAACAACGCCTCCGCGGCTGTGCCTCTGTGTGTGCACCTTTATGCTTGCGCTTGGCGCTTGCGCCTCCCCACCTGAACCTCCGCACTAGTGCACTTGCAAAACCACGCCTGTGCCTCCATGCCTGTGCGTGCATGCCTGCGCCTCCAAGCCTGCGCCTATGTGCCTATGCCCACGTGCGTGTGCTCTCACGCTTGCTCCTCCACACCTGCGCCTATGCGCTAGCACCTCCGGGCCTGCATCTCCGTACCTCCGCCTCCGCACTTGCACCTACATGCCTACGCCTCTGCACCTATGCCACCGCGCCTGCCCATCCGCACCTGCCTCCGCACCTGCACCTCCGTACCTAGGCCTACACGCTTGCGCCTCCACGCATGCACCTCCGTGCCTGCGCCTCCGGGCCTACGACTTCATGCCTGCACCTCCACACCTGCGTATCTGTGCCTGTGCCTTCGCTCTTGTGTCTCAGTGCCTACGCCTCTCGCCTGCGCCTCCATGCCTTCACTTCCATACCTGCGCATCCGTGCCTGTGCCTCCATGCCTGTGCCTTCGCGCCTGCGCCTTTGTAACTGCACTTGTGCACAAGCATGCCTTGCGTCTCCATTCCTGCACCTCAAAGCTTGCATCCCTGTGCCTGTGCCTTTGCGCCTGCACCTTTGTGCTTGCACACTACGCCTCTACCTTTGTACCTGTGCTTCTGGGATTGAGCCTCGGCGCCCACACTTCTGCGCTTGCGACTCCGTTCCTACACCTCTGCACCTGCGTGTCCATGCCTGCGCATCTGTGATTGCCTCCACGCCTACACCTATGGGAATGCGCCTCTGCTCCTCGACTCTGCACCTGCACCTCCATGCTTGCGCCTCTGTGCCTGTGCCTCTATGTGTGCGCCTCCATGCGTGCACATTTGCACCTGCCCCTCTACGCCTGTGACTCCACGCCTGTACCTCTGTGCCTATACCTCCGTGCCTGTGTCTTGGAAGCTGCGCCTCCTTGCGTGCACCTTTGCCTATGCCTCCATGTTAGAGCGTCTACCACTCTGTACCTGCAGCTCTGCGCTACACCTCGGCTCCTACACATCAAGCTTGCGCCTCCAAGCCTGCGCCAACACGCCTGCATCAGCGCGCCTTTGCCTCCGTGTCTGCGCATCCATACCTGCTCCTCTGTGCCTGCGCCACCGTGCATGTGTCTCCGTGCTTGTGCCTCCATGCCTGTGCCTACACGCCTCCCCCTAAATACCTGCGCCCCCGTGCCTGTTTCTTTCCACGTGCGCCTTCGTGCCTTTGCCTTTGCACTTGCGCTTCCGCACTTGCGTCTTCATCCCTGCACATCTGTGCCTGCACCTCCGCGCCTGTAGCTCAGGCTTGCGCCTTCCCACCTGTGCATCTGCGCCTACGCCTCTACGCCTGTGCCTCTGCACCTACGCTTCCACACCTACGCCTCCACTGCTGCGCATCCACGCCTGCGACTCCATGCCTGCACCTCCGTGCCTGCTCCTATGCATGTGCTCTTCCGCACCTGTGCCTCCCCACTTGCGCCTTCGTGCCCCTGCCTGCACCTTTGCTCCCATGTCTGTGCCTTTGCAGCCGTACCTTTGCCTCCATGCCTGTACATCTGTGCCTCCACCTCCCCACATGCGTCTCCACGACTGCCTCTCCATACCTTTGCCTCCGTGCATGAGCCTCCGTGCCTGAGCCTCTACACCTGTCCCTGCACACCTGCGCCTCCGTACCTAAACATCCACGCCTTCACCTCCACGCCTGTGCCTCCGTGCAAGCGCCTTTGCACCAACGCTTTGGATCCTGCGCCTACCCGCCTTATCCTCCGTGCCTTTGCCTTTTTTCCTGCGCCTCCACACCTACACCTCCACGCCTGCTTTACCTATCTGTGCCTCCACGTTGGCGCCTGCATCCCAACTTCTCCGCTCCTCCGCCTCCGTGCCTGTGCCTCTGTGCCTCTGCCTTCGCGCCTGTGCCTTTATGCCTATGCCTCTGTGCCTGCATCTCCATGTGTGTGCCTCCATGCTTGTGCATCCGTGCCTATGCCTCAGCGCCCGTGCCTGCGCCTCTGCGCCTACGCCTCCGCATCTCTGATTTTGCACCTCAAACTCCACGCCTACACCTCTGCACCTGCGCCTCTACGTCTGCACCTCTGTGCCTGCATCTCTATACGTGCACTTCCATGCATGCGCCCCTGTAAGTGTGTTCCTGCAAATCTGCCTCTGCGCCTGCACCTCCACGCTTGCACCTCCGTGCTTACGCCTCCACACCTGTGCCTCCTTGCCTACGCCTCTGTGCTTGTGCCTCTGCACCTACACCTCCATGCCTGCACCTCCGGGCCTGCGTCTCCCCGCCTGTGCCAGTGTGCTTGCACCATCATGCTTGTACTCCCACGCCAGCGCCTTTGTGCGTGCGTCTCCACGTGTGCGCCTCCGCTCCTCCTCCGTGCCTTGACCTCCATACCTATGCCTCCACGCCTACGCCTCTGCACCTGCACCTTTGTACTTGCACCTCCTTGCCTGTGCCTCCACGCTTGTGCCCGCGTGCCTGCACCTCTGAACCTATGCCTCCGCGCCTACGCCTCCATGCCTGCGCCTCCATGCATGCGCATCCACACCTGCTCCTCAGCCCTTGCTCTTGCGCGAATGCACCTCCGTGCTTGCACCTCCACACGCACACCTTCACGCCTGCACCTCCGAACTCGTGCCTGCACCTACACACACGTGCTTGCGCCTCCGCGCCCGTGCCTGGACCTTCGCGCCCTTGCCTGCGCCTCCACACCTGTGCACTTGCGCCTGCACCTCCGCGCCTGCGTCTCCATACCTTTGTCTCCACGCCTGCACCTGCGCAAGTGCTCCTCCGCACCTGGGCCTTCACACCTATGCCTCTGCGCCTGTGCCTCCGTGCCTGCACATCGATGCCTGCGCCTGAGCATGTGCGTGCCTCTACGCTTGTGCCTCCGTGCCCTCGCCTCTGTGCCTCCGCCTTCGTGCCTGTGAATCCATGCCTGCACCTCCACGACAATATCTCGGTGCCTGTGCCTGCATGTGTTTGCTTTCGTGCCTGCCCCTCTCTACCTGCACCTCCGCGTCTATGCCTCTGTGCCTGTGCCTCCAAACCTGCCCCTCCGCACCTGTGCCTCCGCGCCTGAGC